>CAJGYO010000596.1:0-211868 GCA_904845875.1 Miscanthus lutarioriparius
TAATGGTAGGCGCCCATAACACAAGGTTGATGTCATCAGAGAATATCGGTGCATGTGGGAGGTTGCGTTGCCATCTTCAGGAGTGGCAGACGTCGGTACCTGCAAATATTGTTGATGCCTAGAGGCATGTGAGGAGTTTCACCACGTTCATCCGGTACGGTAAATTCCGGTGCCCACAACACTATCGATGCCCGGAGGGCATGTGGGGGGCCTTACCATATGGGAGTTAATGGGCGCCCACACATCATCAGAGGGAAATGTCGATTGCCTACAATCTTTGCTTTGTGTTACCAAGGCGGTTTGGTAGTATCTTGTTCCTATAGGCATCTGAGGTATGGTCCCTAGTACCGTGGTTTGACTTTTTGTGCCTAAGCTTGTTTTCTCCGTTTGTCCCTGGTCCATCAAGCGGGCGTCCCCGGTCGGATGGCCCCGATCCGGCTCAAGGGTTGCGTTAGTCGGAGAAAGTGTGAGCAGGATTCTCCGTGAACCTCGGTTGGAGATGTGGGGTCGAGTCGGAAGTAATGCTTGGGCCCAGCCTTCCGATCGGAGAGGCCATCCAGGAGTATGGCCGGAGTCCGGCGAAGGCTCCGATCGGAGAGGTGGGCAGAAGTAGTCGACATTGAGCCAAGGCGCTGTTCCTCTTTGGCCAGACCTTCCGGTTGGTGACTGGACCGCCTTTTGTTTTAGAGTCTTAGGCCGGCCCATGAGTTGTGTGCTATCTGCTTGGGCCGAGCCTTGGCGTGGAAGCCGATCCCCGAGGGACCTCGGGTTTATGAACTCGACAGAGCCCACGGGCATTCGGGCAGAATCGTCCAGGGTTTTTTATCTTGTTGGCGGTGTTGTGAGCACTCTGCATGGTGTAGCACCCAAGCCCCCGGGCGGTTCGGGCAGAACCGTCTAGGGGGTTTTCTGTGTTGTCAGTGGGGGCAAAAGGAAGTAGAAAAGTTTTCTGTGTTGTCAGTGGGGGCAAAAGGAAGTAGAAAATTATTGTGCTATCCATATATACATTGCATGTTTGCATGCACCAGCATACATGGCAACGAGCAAAAGGAAAGAGAATTAAACGTATGGAAAGAGAATTAAGACAAAAGGAACTTCTTTGCATTTCTAAGAACATTGCCAAATCTGCCTACATTTAATTACTTCCCCACTTTGCATTTGCAAACGGGACAACTTTTTCCTACTTTCATTTGGTTTCACGCTCACGTGTTCCATCGCCCTCGCTGTTGTTTCTTGCGTGAACCATAGTTGATGTCATCATCTTCCATGGCTCAACCTCCCAATCCCAAGAGAAGGTCCCTACCTCTCCTCGACCCCGAGATCCACCTGCCAGGATCTCCTCGGAGTCCATCGGAGTAGCGTCTCATGTTTTTGGTGCGACATTTGTTTTGGTTCGTCCGTCTACCCACTTTGCGATCCACGACATCTTAATTACTTATTGATCATGCCATTCTCCTTGATTGAATATTGCCTGCTCATGTGATAGAGGAATCACGGCAAAATAGGAAGTAGAAAATTATTGTGCTATCCATATACACATTGCATGTTTGCATGCACCGACAATATACATGGCAACGAGCGAAAGGAAAGAGAATTCACAATGAAGGAAAGAGAATTAAGACAAAAGGAACATCTTTGCATTTTCGAGAACCTTGTCAAACCGCTTACATTTTAAATACTTCCCTCTTTGCATTTGCAAAGGGACAACTTTCCTCCTTTCATTTTGTTTTCACGCTCACGTGTTCCATCGCCCTCGCTTGTTTCTTGCGTGAACCATAGTTGGCGTCATCATCTTCCATGGCTTAGCCTCTCAATCCCAAGAGAAGGTCCCTACCTCTTCACGACTAGAGATCATCACGCCGGAGGATCTCCTCGAGTCCATCGGGCAGCGTCTCGCATCGAGGCCCTGACGCAGCGTCCTTCCGATCCGCTTGCTCCCCATGGCGCGTCATTGTCCCGTTTACGACCTTCGGGCCGCTCCATCGCTTGCCTGACTCGACCCCGACTCGGACCACGTCGGCTTCTACCGCATCCCGAAGAAGAAGGTCTTGTCCAAGACGCCGCCGGCGACGTCTGCGGCGGCAAGGTGGCGTCACGGCTCCCCTCGTGTGGGTGGCTGGAGCTCATGGGCCGGCGGCGTCGTGGCCTATTCTTGAATCCATTCTGGCGGTGTCTATGCCCCCAGCGTTGAGCTCCCGCCAAAGCGTAATACGCCGTGGCGGCGTCCTCATCGAAGAATGCGTGTCTAGGGTCCACGACGGTGGGTCCTCCATCCCACCAACGCTACGGGACGAGGATACGCAGGTAGAGCCATCAAGCTAGAAGACATGAGGGCGTGTTCTTCCATGAGATCGTACTCTCGGCGCGCTGGACGCCGGCAGCATGCATGGTCGTGGCCATGGCCATGCTTAGGTGCTCCACGGAGGTCGCGTTTCTGCCGGGTTGAGTCGGCGGCGCATGGACGCTTTCGACACCAAACTAGAGTTCTCCGTAGTCCATCGCCGTCCACCGCCAAGATAAGTTCTTGGCGATCGACTCATCTTGGAGAAATCTCCGTCTGCAAACAGCGCCACAGCGCTTACTCAACATGACCTTTGCTGCCGCCATCGCTGTCGCCACCTATAGGGCTCTGCCACATAACTACCTAGAATCAAGCGGTGAGTACGCACATTGTGGGTGCCATGGTGAGCACATTCCACGAGACACAAAACTTCACCTCTGCAGCCACGATCTACAAATTGCAACCTCCACGACCGTCATCGTCGGAGTGGTCCAGGTGAGGGACATCGGTGATCGAGACACGTCGATGTTCTAAACATTTCAATGAAAGCTTTAGTGGAACAAGTGTATCCAAGTACAAGGAGAACAAAATCTACATGTCTACGAGCCATTGTATGGGGATCCATACGACTTGGTCCATCGACTAGAGATCGTTGATATTGCTATCAGCAAGCATCGAAGTGCTTTGTCAGGAAAAGATGCATGGTTCCGAGACTCTAGGTTGGATTCACCCAATCTCTGGAAGCTCTAGAGTTTGTGAACTGCTGACGCAAGACGCCGTGGTCGTGTTAAATTCATAAACTTTGATTTTTGGATTAAAATGTCACTTTAACGTTGGTATTTAATTTTCAGTATTTTTATCTTATCGTGCGATCCGTGTATTTTTAGTACAAATGTTAATTATCCTATAATGCAATGCCAGACACGCTACTTAGTGTTAAAAAAAGAATACCGAGTTTAGATCGTCCAGGAGACCTTGATAATCTGGCTTGCCATCTCTTCTCGATCTCGGCTGCTCCTAGTGGTTGATGAAACCTATATGCCAAGCCAAAATAGGAGATCCATTAGTAGACAATAAAAAAAACAACTGATCATAGGGCCTGCCAAGAACCGGCAAGACGTTAGAAAGACATGACTGAGGATAGAAAGGTCGATTTAGTTTCCTGATTGATTGAAGTTCGGTGGCTATGGACGATGACTGCGGCGGCGGGGCTTGGATGACAATTTTAGTAGGCCTGCAAGATAGGATGAGATGACAATTTAATTTGTATTTTTCTTTTTAATTAATTAGATCTGTTACGCTGCACACGTATACCTTGTTTGTAGGCATTGACAAATTTTCTACTAATAGATGACCAACCACACGAACGTGATGATGGTACGTCCGATATTCATGTATGATATAATTTCCTTAACCAATTAAATATGGGTACAGCTGATCAAGATTTCCTTCGTAAAGGCCAATCTAAATTTTCTCTATGTAACCAAATTTTTTCCTCCGAGCAATTATATTTTGGCTATTTTTTATCTACATAATGGCATAGATGGGTAGTTTCCTAGAAAAGAAATAGATCCAATGGTTACCTGAGGGATGCGGATCGGATCTGAGCGGATATCACTCATATTATATTTGTTTTCATATTTCTGTTCGGATTCGGATTCGGACACGGATAGCGTTCGGATACATATACGAATCTGGATTGACTCGATTACGGATACGAATAATGAGTATCGAATACGGTATGAATCGGATTAGGAGAAGGTCGGATACAAATATCTATTCGGATATTGAGTAAAAAGCAGCATATATATATATATATCATACGGCGCAAACCATTACACCACTCTATGAGTCCATAATCCATCTAGATTAAGCCGAAAGACTAAAGAGTAAAGCAACAAATAAGATAAAGATCTGATACATCATACATCAAACATCATATAAGCACCAATCTTCCGGCGGCATGGTAGAAATAGCCAAACACATTGCTTCATGGGTCTCATGGAGTCATGGTCATGGATTCAAGATCTACAATCCTTATATAGGCCATTTTTTCATTTGAGAAAGTTTGAACAAAATGTAGTTCAAATTTCACAAGTGTGTGACATAGTTTAGAAAAGTGCAGTATGAGATTTAAGAATTTGTGACTAGTGTTTGATAAAACTTTCTCAAATGGGAAAATGAGCTATGTAACAATTGTATATCTTGCTGAGATGATCAAACTTGGTATTCAGAGTTTTTCATCTGAGGTCATTTAGTGTCTCATTTGAGCAAGTTTGACCAAGTCAAATTTGGTCAAATGAAAAACAACACTTTGACTCTAGTATTATGAACTCTAAATGACTTCAAATTGAAAAGTTTTTGAATACCAAGTTTGTTCAACTCATCAAGATCTACAATTCTTGTTTTGGTCAACTTTCCATTTGAGATAGTTTGGAAGGTTCAAATTTGTGATTTTTAAATTTCGATGCTTACAAACTAGTTTTCGGAACCCTAGATTGTTTCAAATTGAAAAGTTTTGAATACCAAGTTTGTTCAGCTCATCAAGATCTACAATCCTTATATAGGTTATTTTTCATTTGAGAAAGTTTGAACAAAATGTAGTTCAAATTTCACAAGTGTGTGACATAGTTTCAGAAAGTCTATATGAGATTCAAGAATTTGTGACTAGTGTTTGATAAAACTTTCTCAAATGGGAAAATGAGCTATGTAACAATTGTATATCTTGCTGAGATGATCAAACTTGGTATTCAGAGTTTTTTCATCTGAGGTCATTTAGTGTCTCATTTGAGCAAGTTTGACCAAGTCAAATGAAAAAACAACACTTTGACTCTAGTATTATGAACTCTAAATGACTTCAAATTGAAAAGTTTTGAATACCAAGTTTGTTCAACTCATCAAGATCTACAATTGTTGTTTTGGTCAACTTTCCATTTGAGATAGTTTGGATGGTTCAAATTTGTGATTTTTAAATTTTGAATAAATATCCGGATAATATCCGTTTTTAAATATCCGGATATATCCGATCACTTATCCGGATTATCCGATATCCGCCGGATATCGATGATATTACATCCGTATTTGATATCCGCCTAAGATATCCGTTTTAGTATCCAGATCCGAAAAAAAACCCGGATATCCGAGTAACTATCGAGATAAGTGTTCATATTTGTTCGTCGAGCGGACCGATCGAATAAATATCTCGCACTGCGTTTTCATCCATAGTTACCTGTCGCTAGAGTCTTTTGATTTGATGGCTAGATCTTTCTCGATTAACGTGAGAATTTTAGCATTTATTTTTTTTCCTAGTGCATTTGGTGATAATTAACGTAGAGGCTCTATTGGGACCTCTAATTAGTAATAGTAAGATGGCTCCTACGGCTTAAATTACACAAAAGGTCCATGCTTAATACAATTAATAAATAGTAAATTTGGATTTTTTTTAAATAGCAGTTTGATTTATGCCCAAGTTTGGAAAGAAAAATGCCTAAATAAAAAGTCCATGTAAAAAACATAATTAGTAATAAAGGCAAAATTTCTACACCTTTGAATTTATGATGATGTAACAACTTAGATTAAATAAAGAGTCATTCCTCAAGCCATTGAAGGACTTCTTTACAAATAAGTTGCGGAGAAGAAAACAGCAAACGCTCCTATTGCTATGATGCTATCTATTGGTATGAAGACCAATTTGGCTTTTGAATACACACATATAGTTGGCTCCACCACTTTAGCCATCTCCACCTTTCTACTTGTGTCCTTAAGGCCACCGAGTCACTATTTTTCCTTGTTCTTGGCCGCAGCGTTTTAGCATAACAGTTGACATTGGTGAAGAAGAAACAACAATACTGGCTGGGTTGATTACATTGATCATCAGGTTTTCATGGCAGTGATCTAGAAGAAAATATTCCAGTAGACAAGATTATAATAAATCATAAAAAGTATACTGACTTTTGATATCTTACTACGTGAAATTGGTCCATCGATTCCCTCGTACGCATGCGGGAGAATCTCCCAAGAACCACAATGGACATTATTCATCTTTTTTCTTTATGAGAAACTGGTCACAAGCATCATCACAACATGGCCTGAAATAACATGATACAATGGCATGGGTAGCAGGTCTGATATCGGCGTCTCATTGCTGTTATTTGTGCTTTAGTTTTTTGTTTGGAAAGCCTTAGGCATCGATGGATGTTCGCACAATGACAACACTGTCTCGTGGTTGCTTGAAGCAGTAGTAGTTCCAACAGACATGAGCATCCTTGTTAGATTTCGGCAATGTTTTAGGGCAAAAAGGACAACCACATGCCTGCAAGAGAAGATGTACGATGATACAAAATTTAAATTTTAAAAAGTGGCAAGGATCTGAACAGTTTGCATGAGACTTGGATAGTGATGTTATCGAGGAACTAAGCTTACTCAAGAGGACAACTGAAGGCAAGTATGATTTAGACTCTGGAAAAATGCATAGCCTAAATTAAAAAATACCTCTAAGCTTCTAGAAATTTTGAGAAAAATTTTAGAGACAGATTGGGAGATGAAACCTAAATAACATATTTAGAGCTCCCGAAAATCTAGCTTGAAGCTTCCAAAATTTAGGTTTAACTCTATAAATAGGAGAAAATATCCACAAAAAATGAGAAAACTCCTAAAACATTATATTCAGTGTCTAAACACATTTTAAAAGATTTCCAGTACAAAATTATGATGCAACTAGTATGAATGCAACTTATATTAATGTTGAATGTATTCACGAAAAATGCATCCACGTTGATTGAATCTTATGTTTTAGTTGTGGAAACTTTTTAAACCGTGTTTATACTTGATTAGAAAGTTTTTGGGAATTTTGTAGATTTTCTAGATGATTTTCTATTTTCCTAGAGCAAAATGTAATTTCTCGAGGCTTCTAGATATACTTTCACAAGCTCTAATCATTTTATTTAGGTTTATAACATCACAATTGATATCGAGTATTTTTCTTAGAATTTTATAGGCTTTTGATATTTCTTCATGGTTTGAAAAATTTGTCAGGTGTTTCTTGGATTTTTTATGGGTATAAGTACGTTTTTCAACATTCAACTTGCACAAAAGTTCGATTTTCAACCCTAAACTATTAAACTAGGTTCTGGACACACTCTAACTATCGAAACCGAACAAATTAGGGTCATTGAGCTAGTCTCAATCGCCACGATGAAGGACTAGGGAGAATAAGTTTTGGATCGGGTTTTCTCATCCTTCGGCATGTAAATAAGAAGAAAGACACAGAAAGAAGAAGTTTCTCAGCTCCGCTTATATGAATGTTGGCCGTCGTTCCTTGAGCATGTGTTCTTAGGCCTTTTGCCAAATGTTTGTCTGTGCAGTCATCCATACTGCAAAACGTCGTACATGTTTGATTTTGAGATCTGGAGCTATTCACGGCAAAGATGGGTATAATTTAGATGAAAATCGGTTTACGGATACTTGTGTAATCCGAGTGCTTTAACGTGTTTGTACCCAACTATTATCTAATATAATTCTTCTTTCGTCACAAAAAAAGGAAATTTTCTATTTTATAAAATAATAAAATGGTTTAATCTCTAAAAAGTCATAACTCTATTTATTTTAAATAAAAAACTTGTGAAACTAATACCATTTTTCTCTCAAAATTCATAACTTATATCCCCCCCCTAAGAATGTAGCCTTGAAGCAGCCCAGCCAAGTTTGTTACAGTACATTTGCTTGCAGCCCAGTAACCCTTTGTCGTGTACCGTGTTGGGGCCGCTGGCTTGGTCAGCCCGTGTTCGATCCTCGCCCAAAACGGATTCTTGGTCCAATGGAAACCCACTCAACATAATGTCGGCCCAGGTCGCTTGTTCTCTTTTGTGCTGCGTTGACGACGCGCCTGCTCGGCCCCTTGCGGTGCTGGTGCACATCCTCCTGGCCCCACCGGCTCGCGCGCGCATCGGACGCGGACGCGGCGTCGAGGTAGCTAGCCGGGTGCCGGGGTGCATCGATCGACACGGCCGAGGAGGCGGCGGCGGCGCCGACGAGATAGATCCGTTGCTGCCCAGACGCGGGAAAGAACGAAATACTGGCGCGCACGTGCCCCGGCACGGGAAGGAAGAAAATGATCGGACATGGATAGATCATGCTCGCTCGCTCGGTCAGAAAAAGAATGCAACTACGAGTTAGTTTTTAGTAAATAGTATTCATATTTATAGTTCCGAATTAATTTATTATAAAAATATATTTCGTAATCAATCCAATAATATTTATTTAATGATTATAAATATTGATATTTTTATCTATAATTAATCAAACTCAAGATACTAAAATATGACACTGTGCTAGAATTATATTTTTTCATGGAACGGAGGTAGTAGATCAGAGCTGGGGACCCGCCTGCCTTGTTCTTCCAGCTCCAATCCGAGTGATGAATGTTTAATCAATTAGTGTTCTCGCAAAAGAGAGAGAGAGAGAAAGAATTAATCAATCAGTGCATGCATGCGTGGACCATTCAACTTAACCACGCTGACCAGCTTGCGCTTTGCCGCGCGCTGAGCAAGTGAAAAGTACACGAACAGGGACCGCTACCAGCCCTATGTGTTGAGTTGCCTCAATCTCGCCTGCGGCCGGCTTAATCCTCTCGCCGCTGGCTTCATGTTCATCGGCTAGTTCATGCTGAACAGCTGAGAGGCCCAAGACTTTGTCATCGTCAGCTGATCACAGCTGCTACTTCTTCGGGGATCTGCTGCTTCTTTTGTGATCTCGTTCATAGACTAGGTCTGCACTGTGCAGTGTCACGAATCGAGACACGGGTGGTGTACGTTTAATTAGGAAGAAACCGCATAGTTACGTGCCTCTGTTTTCCGAAGAAGAAAAAAAAAAGACTGCCAAGGTAGTACGCTACACCCGAATCTATAGCTAGTACGCACGTGTTTGCTTCTGCTATTGTTCCACTTCTAATCGTCAGTTGGATCGAGATGACGGCGCAACCAGTGAGAACTGTCAAGCCTTTCGGCGGCTAGATAAGTATAAGAGCTCCTTCATTTCTCTCCTCTCTTGGTATTGGCCGGCCGCTGGCTTGAAAATACGAGCCCACACTGCTGCCGTCTAGCCGAATTCAACCTAGGGCACGCCGTGCCGACGGCGAGTAGCGGTGTAGCGTGCAGCACGCCAGCACGTACGGCCGGCGTTAGCGAGTGCCTCGCCACCGCGTAAGAGCGCGCGCACGGAGCTCTCGGCGAGGTCGATCAGACATTGCGCGCGCGCCCGACGCGGGACGGGGAAGTCCTGGTACGCACGTGGCCGGCATGGGAAGAAAAAGGAGATGGATAGGGCAGCAGGGGCCTGCCTCGTGCTTCCTCCGAGTGATCCAGGCAGCAATCAGTATCAGTGCATGCATGCGTGGACCAGTCAACGAACTTGGCTGACCACCAGCGTGCGAATTGCGATTGTTGGCCGCTGACAGACTACCACCAGTCTATGTTGACTGTACAATTTGATCAAAGAAGAATTGTTGATCGCTCATCTTATTATTCCATATGTCTGGAGAGCATCGAAGTTCAAGTGAATTCGCCACTCTTTTTCCCTAGCTTCCCTGTAGGCTGTAGCTTAAGCTCTCTCTTTTTTTTTATTGAAAGTAGCTGGTGTCTGCAATTAAATACGTAGTTACTATATATCCAACCTCACAAATAGGTTGATGACTTTCCTTTCCAGAGTGGTGCTGTTTTCGGAGGAAGGTTCCTGTCATTATGCACAGTTGTTATGTTTTAATAACTTTGAACGTCGTCAGCATCTCTTTCAATATTCGAAATGAAAATTTGAAGAAAATATGCATAAACTTGTAATCAGAAGCAGATTTGACAAATAAAACTTTGATATGTTGCAGTATACACGCTTCATAGAATTATTTACCAATGGTCGTCGATGACCAATAGTTCAGTCTCTGGTCCCAATTCTCAACTTTGAACGGGACTTTTGTGCGGCACTCTCCTGAGGGGCCCGTGTTGGTCAGGACTAAAACCGAGTTGGTCGAAAGGACGACCCCTGTGCTAGTCAGACAGATATGGGAATACACCCTCACATACGGGTATCGGAATTTCTTTGCTTGTGCTGTTTTTAATTTTAACCTCTCTTCACATGTGGATATTCCATATATATCTACCACTTCATGAGAACTGTACAGCCTTTCGGCAGATGGATAGGTGGCGTGGCAGCAGCACCCCTTTCTGTACCTCTCCTCCTATGGCTGGCTACATATGAATATACATGTAACAGCCCACGGTATTGCATATGATATATTAATATAATCATGTATTGACTCATCTGCAGTAGCCGCCTAGCTAGTGAAAGTGCAAAAATGTCAATATCTTCGCTTTTGAGTAATAAAACTGACGTTTACCAGATAGCAACATCGCAGTACAGGCGACCTCACCCTCACAGAAAAGTAACCAGGGACACGGGAAGCAAAAGCACTCAAGCTAGAAACACCACCTCTTTAATGAAATACTCACATGCCAAATGACGGCACGGTTGCGAGAAACTCACGGTAGAACACATCTCTCACACTTTATCTTCTTTGGTTGCCTCTCTTTATTAGTTTCATAAGCTCTTCAGTGATCAAATGGAGCAACAACTTGCATCTCTACTATAAGGGATCAATCAAAATTATACTAGGTCTAAAAAAAAAAGTCCCCCGCTGAGAGAGTACAACCATTGTGCACTAATGAAATTGTACCCAGGATTATCGTATCATTAAAATCTATGGCTCCTAATCCTTTCTCACAGGCTTCAACTAGATCCGATGACCAACGTTATTTGGATCTCCCACACCCAGGCTTCAACGCACGCCTCACACATCCCGCAGGCTAAGGTAAAATGGAAACCAATGGAAATCAATCAAGGCAGTCAATCAAGGCAAATAGGAAGGAGGGATCCGTGACTCCGATCAAGGCAATTTCCAGAATTGTCATTATAATGGAAAAACCCACGCCGAGCCCGGCCCCATCTGACGTGCCCCTTCCAAAACTCTTTCGTGCCGTTCTGGTATTGCGTCAATAAGGAATGGCGACAGACCTGCCAACATACCCACTCGCATGTTTCCGTCAAGAACACGTGGGACCAGGTTTGGTGACCCCACGCGTCAGTAGGAGCAGTGGAGCGTCTGCAGCGTGGCTAAACCTGGAAAGGTCTACCCCTTTCTTCTCAGAAAATACCAACGGTGACACCCTGGACAAGGAAGCAAAACGGGTCACTTACAGTCCGGGCCCACAGAGAGGAGATCGATGGAGAGGTTTAGCACATTTGGTATCAAAGAAAGAAGTTAGACCACTGTGTTACAAATAGATGAGTTAGACTACTGTGTTATAAAAGAAACACACTACACGCCCCGACCGACTTTACAAAATAAACGAACCGACTTGACACGTGATTATGAAAATAAATGGCCATTATGAAATAGAACACGCAAGCCAGAGACAATTAGTTTTGTTCTAATTTTTAGATATATAGCTTTTGCTATGCACATAAATATACATTATGTCTATATACATAGTAAAAACTACTTCCTCCATTCCAAATTATAAGTCGCTTTGATTTTTTTGGTACATCTATTTTGTTATGCATCTAGATATAATAATATGTCTAGATACATAGCAAAATGGATGAACAAAAAAAGTCAAAACGACTTATAATTTGGAATGGAGGGAGTATGTATCTAGAAAAGCTGGAACGACTTATAATTTAAAACAGATGGAGTACTAAAAACTTACTTGATAAATCAGTTGATTATGCCAAGAAGAAATGTTTTTTTTCTTTTGTCCAATAATTTTCATTAGTTAGCTTTCTAATACCCGAAAATGATCTGAAGAAAGAAAAACAGGATGGGAGAGAGGGAGAAACCGAGGAACAACCAGATAAATATCCATCGCGGTTGCGCACATATATTTACGACTATATCTACTATTTAATTTTAAAAAAGATCAAATACAATTTTTTCTTTCATTTATCAAAAGTGAATTATAGAGTTACTTTAAGAAGCTATATCTACTTTAAGAAGCTTGGTACGACATCTTTGATTATTTGGGATGAAGTTTGCTTGAAGTGGCCATGAAGATCTCCAAGACATGTTTAAGGACTTAGGCATATTGTAAATTATATGGTTAATGCGAGAAATAACTTTATTATGCCTTGTTACGTGTAAGTGTTTTCCGGATTGTATATACATGGTCATATACAATTGTGTGAAAGTTGAACTCTGGAAAAAAATCGTTGTTTGGTTGTTTCCATGTATATCCCTGAATGAAACCGTAGCGTAAGCATGGGCACTATACTAATATAATTAAGAGAGTAAATCGGTGGGTTTTCTTATTGCTAGGAAAAAATGAGCTTAGAGGGTTAATTGTTTTTTTTTCTTCTTAATATAAAGGACCAGCCTGCTACAAGCCGCACGAATTACTCTCTATAAGATATAAGATGGAGCAAATACAAGAGGTGGGAGTTGTGGGGAAGCTCCAAACCCCCCTCAAATATCTCTCTTTTAGTGGTGGATTTGGTAAATCAAAGCCTCACAATTACTCTCTCTAACCCTGGCTCTCTCCCAAGGCAAAGAACAGAATACTCTCTCTGTGTTTTCGAGTTGGGGAAAAGCCTTATAATGGTAAAGTTCAGAATGGCCCCTGGAGCTCGAAATTATCACAAACAATCCCAGTTTCAGCATACGACATGTATAGACAATGATTTGCATAATAAATGAGCTAATTGGCCCCCAAATAGTGAAATTAAGAGCTGCACCTCACAAATAAATTATCCATTTCATTAAAAGTGATTGAATAAAATGCAAATCCAGTGTCATCACGTAGCATGCAACTAAACTGATGGAGCATGGAGATCCATACGTCAATGAGATCCATACGTCAATGCATGATTGCACGTACAGGTACAACTAGTGTAGACTGGCCTGCGATCCCAATTGCAGCTGATAAACATATAATATTGGCAATATATTTCGGCAACTGGGATCGGACCTTCACGTCTGTAGGCGATTTTTAATGAACGGAGCAAAGATTCAGCGAACCACGCTTTCGCAACCTCAGTGCAGACATACATCTAGGCGAGGAAGAATTAATGAAGAAATTCAAGCGGGGCTGCCGACTGGCTAGTACAATACAATAATATTATTTATCGAATCGAACTTACTATTATATATTCAGTCTGTTCGTTTGTTGATTTCAACCAGGGCTTATCAATCAGTCAACAGTATTTTTCTCTCACAACAAACCAGTACCAACCGGGCTTATCAATTCAGAAATCAACCAGCGAACATGTCAATTGTTGGAAAGACTCGGAGTAGTTGGCTTATGGCGCTAGCTGCTGTAGCCGTAAGTTCACTTTACATTCCCCCTGATTAGGCTACACACATATATATATATATATTAAAATCTCGAGTTACTGTTTACAGCACTATTCAAATTCAACGTTCACTATTTAAATTCGTGGCACTATTCAAAATACACGCTACTATTTAAATTCGAAATACAAACAGTACGCGAGCACTCACCCGAGAGCGGCTCAGGCACCCGACTTCTTCACTATTCGAGCACTATGCGGTTAACTATTTGGAGCATTTTGTATTTCTTTATGGATGTCGGATGCGTGCGATTAGTGAATATGCGTGTGATTAGTGAATATGCTGATTAATATTTCTCAGGATATTTTGCAGGCTGGCGAGACCAATGTTTCAGCCGGTCGTGCAACTATGCTTGTGACAATTCTACTCGGTACTCACCGTATGCATCACTAGCTCGCTTCAGAACTAGGCTAACCCGGTCTTCTCCCTCGCTATCTCCAGCCACATACACAGGACTCAGGCTCTATCGTCTCTCCAGGCAGTTCCATTCGAAGGGAACACTTCTCTGCGCACACAGGGTTCTCTACAAACGCTGCTACCAGGGCTAACATGAGAACAACACACGCAGATGCTTCTCCTCTAGGGTCCCTAGCATAGAGACATCGCCCCATATGAACGAGCTTAAAGGAAGGCAGAGATTAAAATAGGAAAGCTTAATTCATTTCAACAAAGCAAGCTTACATACAGCTTTCCCTTTCGAAAAACCCCAAGCACTTAGCACAAACCTGAGGGATTATTTTACAAGCGCAGGAGAAACACGGGGACCTCCCTTATTCTATAATTTACAAAGGTGGAGTGACACAACGGTAGTGGGTGATTACTAATATTCGTGGATGATCCTCAGAGTGCTTCTGAGGTCATGTCTTCATGGTGTATGTGTGAGTGGAGATTTAGTGGAGTGGAGAGTGGATGAGAGTGCGGTGTCTGGTCAATGCTGAATGCCGATGATGGTCTGGTGATATGATGCGGTGGTGAATGAATGCGCCCGGCGTCTCGCTTTATAGCACGAAGGGAGTGTCCTTCATGCTTATCGTCTGAAGGAGCCTTCGAGGCGAAGTCTTTAATTATGCCTTCTTGCTGTGGCCTGGACAGCTGGACGGAGAATAATTGTCCTGGCTACAGTAGAGTGACTGTATATTCCTTTTGCGCTGTCCTTCGTCGCGCACGGTCTTATCCTTCTGGATATGGATATTCTTTTGTATGGTCTTCCACGCCCGAATGATTGATGTTGCAAATATCAAATCAAGGATCATGACATGTAATATGTATGTATTATAATATTATCTCTTTCCCCGGCCAAATTGTTGATAACACCTTATTAACATAGGGAGTATATTTCTTGTATATATATTGATATTGAACTGAGTCTATATTGACTTTTCAATATTTTCTTCGTTGTCCACTTCTTCAGGTTGCCATATTTCATACCAGGACAACAATTCATGATATTCTTTTCATCATATTGAGATCTAATATTCTGGTATTTGTCCATGACCACGAATGTCCAACATCTCATCATTATTTTCATCATAGTCTGATATCTGTATATTCATTTTTTACTTGTAATCTTTCTTAATATTTACTTCGTAGTCTTTCATCATATTTTTAAATTTTTCATCTATTTCACCTTTTATTTTTTTGTAAGATTTCTTCCTTTGTCTTTCTTCCATTGAAGAGTTATTGACTCTAGTTTTTCTTTCATCTTAGTATTAACATATTCTTCATTCAATGAAACTATGTCTTTTTTATCGCTTCTTTATATGTATGCGGTCTTGATGGTCCATCTTCTTTTATATTTGGCCCTGTCCATATTGGTTTTATTTCATTGACCTTCTTATATTTCTGGATATAGTCTTTGGCTGCTGGTTCTAAGAAATAGTTTACTCCCAGAATAGTTCTTGCATATGAAAGAGCTTGATCAATGTCTAAATATTTTTTCCAAGACACTCCTCTATCTTTTTTTTTCTATCTGCTGAGCTATAACTTCTTCAAATGATATATAAAAATCATGACGTTTTTCCCCTATATATAACATATATGGGGTTTTTTCTCTATATTGCCAGATGATTCTTTTGGTTGTATTTTCCCATTAATCATATGAAAATATTCAGCCAGACTATTTAATATTGCTAGCATATAACCTTTATCTTCTCTTTTATTGTTATATTGAAACCAGAAATTGTCTAGAATGCATTCTTGTATGTCATATAGAACAATATGGTCTCGAGGCTTGAATTTATAAATATTTGGTGGGAAAATTCTTAACTTATTATCAGTGCCAAAGCTGAAACATTCACCCCCAATAGGACTTGTTCCTCTCTTCATTCCTGCAAAATAGAAGATCGTGAAAATATATCAGGCAAAGTATTATCTTTACCCTTTATATGCTCAAATATTACTTTATATCCGTTTCCAGTAATAATATCTTCAAATAGAACCCATCGTCTAGTTGAACTTTTCTTACTATTAACTTTATTGTAGTATATGCATATAGCTTCACAGTCGGTTCTAACTGTGAACTCTTTAAATCCTAGAGATAGTCTAAAAGCATTTATTGTATTTATAACAGCTAAAATTTCCCTATCCGTATTGTTTATTGCTTTTAGCTTATATTTTTCTGAAGCATACCTACGTATTTTTTCTTCTAACTTTGGAGAGTACTTTTGTGGTTTTTGCTTTAATATTGCACCCCAACCTAACTTGGATGCATCGGTCTCTATAATAAAATAATTATCATCTAAAGGTAACTCTAGGGATTTTAAGTCTTTGACCCTTTCTTTAATAGTTCTTACTAACTTTATATCTTCAGAATTAAAATGTTTTTGCTCGTTTTTTCTTAATTTTGCATACAATGGACCGGCTAGCTTGGCTAAATTTTCAATATAATTTCTAGCATAATTTACTATTCCTAAGAATTGCTGCAGGGTTTTTTTTATCAGTTATGACATCTGGAAATTCTAAGATTTTTTTTGCAATATGATCTTATAAATAAATTTTTCCCTCTCCTATTTCATGACCTAAAAAGTTTATCTTTTCCTTACATATCTTCATTTCCCTTTTAAACAATATTAACTCATGTTGTTCTACCTTTCTAAAGAAGGTTTTCAGATGAGCTATATGTTCTTTATAGGATTTTGAGAATACTAATAAATCATCAATATAAACTAATATGAATTCTTGGTTTTCATTAAAAATATTTTGTATTTTTCTTTGAAATAAAGCAGGGGCATTTTTTAATCTTAAGGGCATTACTAGCCATTCAAAATGACCTTGAGGACATGTGAAAGCAGTCCATTCTATTGATTCTTCTGCCATTTTTACTTGCCAAAATCCAGCTTTTAGATCAAATTTTGAGAAATATTTACTTCCTTGTATTCTATTTATCCATTCTTGCTTATTTGGGATATTATAAGCATCATCTATAGTATTATCATTAAGCCTTTTATAATTAATAACCATTCTTGACTTTTCTCTAGCTATTTCAGGATGATTTCTAACTATAAATGAAGTTGATCTATGAGGACTTCGGCTTTCTCTTATAGCTCCTAATTTTAATAATTCTTCGATATGCATCTTAAATTCTTCTATATCTTTAGGTGTTGTTTCTATAGGGTTTGTCTTGATTATATAATCAGGATTTATTATGTTAATCTTACATACTATACCATTTTTATCCCAATGCTTCATTGGTATTTCTTCGATTATCTGAATATCTTCCAATCTTGTTACAATTTTATTTATATCCTTTTTAGATTTTATATCTCTATACCAATTTGGTGCTAATGATTGCAGACTGATACATTCTATGCATGAATTTGCTATATGAAATTCTTCTATACATTCACCTAACTCTTCATCTATATAATTATCAGGGACATTTTCATTAGATCCTTGGAGTTCTAGGTTGGTCTTTCGTGGATTGGAATTTATAGTCTTTCGTACTTCTGTTATATATGAAATATTGTCTTGATAAGGGATAAATGTTATTTCTTGTTCATGTATGATTGTTGTTTGTAAAGAGAATTGTAAAAATCTTAATCCTAATATCATATCATCATGTATCATAGACAAATCTCTTATTATAATTTCATCCATTATATATTTTGTGTTATTTATTTGTACTTCAATATCATAAGCTAGTTGATTGTGAACCTTTTTTATTCCAGACATATCAGTAGATATTTCTGCTTTATTTTAATCTATTGTATGAACTATTTCTGGACATTTTATAAAATATTTATCATGTATAATATTTTTTGTACAACCTGTGTCTACTAACGCTAATATTTTATAGGAGATATTAGGCGTTAATTTTACTTTTACAGGTACTCTTATTCCTATGATTTCTTTGAATGGTAATTTAACTATATATTTGCTACCAAAGTTTATTATGGCATCTTTTAATTGTATAGCTTTATCATTTTTTCTATTTGATATGGCTTGATCCTTTAACTCGGTCATGCCTCTTTCATTTTCTTCGATCTTACTCCCTCCATCCCAAATTGTAAGACGTTTGACTTTTTTAGCCTTAAGTTTGACCACTCGTCTTATTCAAAAAATTTATGCAAATATAGTCAAATTTAAGTCATTCTTGAAGAATTTTTATTAATAAACCAAACCACGACGAAAGAAGTGATATTTTACACAAATTTTTGAATAAGACGAGTGGTCAAACTTTGTGTCAAAAAAGTCAAACGTCTTATAATTTGGGATGGATTGAGTATTTACTTCATTGAGCTCTATTTTACTCTTTAGCTCTTCTAATTCTGCTTCTAAGCTATTTATTCTATTCTCCAAATTTCTGACTCTACTTACTAGTAGTTTATCTTCTGGTTCCGGTTCTACTTCTTGCCTCTATTTTTGGTTATTAATTCTTAGACATGAAGCACATGCTTGCTTTAAACATTTACTACATGTAAGTCTATTTTCTTGACTAGGGTAAAATATACAAAAAGCACATTTTATATTATAATCCATTCTTCCTTTTATCCAATCGTGCTCATAGTCTTCTTGATTCATAAATTCAATTTTTGTTTCCAATGAAATATTTTCAAATATTATATCTAACCCTTCCATAGCATTATCTAGATTGCGTAACTCTTCATCATCTAAAGAGTCTATAAAATCTTGGTAACTCTCAGCATTATTTTCTTCTTCTTCTTCATAACTTTCTAATAAAAACTTATTATTAATCTCCTATTGCTCTTCTTCATTTGTAATGTATTCAATATTATTTGTCTGCACAACTTCTTTAGCTTTATGAATCACTTTATCTTTTGTTTTTAACTCATCTTCCTGCTTCTTTATCACAACAGGTGTTTTAAAATATTTATTCTTTAGTTCTCTATCTTTCTTGATATTATCAAGTCTACATAACTCTCGGCTAAAGTAAAGTTCCTTTTCTCTTATGGCAGACCATTCGCATAACATAGAAGTATTATATTCTTCGGGAATCTTACTTAATTTTTTCTCATAATATTGAATCTGACTATCTAAAGTTTCCATTATAAGTAAAGTATATAAGTAAAGTATTTGACTGAGGTTGTAATGACAAACTTGACAATATAAGTAAATCCCTTAAATTCAAATTTTAATAACCAGGCTCTGATACCACTGTTGAGGGATTCTGCTAAACCGCTATGTGTGTATATATATATAAAGGTTGGCCGGCAGCTCATGTCCTTTAGGATTTTGATCGTATTACGGTTGCAGGTTTGATTTGCATAATAATGCACACGTATGTATGTGTACGAGTCGGGAGGTGCATGCATGCATCTCTCATCTCTGTTCATGCGAGCACCGAGCACTAGTGTGTCAAACATGGGCAGTGATGTGTCCTCGCAGGCTCCCTTGCAGCATGCATTCATGCAATGTGTGTGTCCATAATCTTAGGCCTCGTTTAGATTGGAAAAATTTCAACCCGATGAATAGTAGTATTTTCGTCTTATTTGGTAAATATTGTCTAATCGTGGACCAACTAAGCTCATAAGATTCATCTCGTGATTTCCAACTAAACTGTGCAATTAGTTATTTTTTTTACCTACATTTAATGCTTTATGCAAACGGCTAAAAATTGATGTGATGGAGAGAGAGTGAAAAAACTTGGAATTTTGAAGGTATGTAAACAAGGCCTTATGATAGTTTTGTGGTATCGAAACTTTTATTTGCTTTGACCTGTTTGACCGTCCGCCTGCCAGGATACATCCATGCATGTGGCTGCAGAGAGGAAGCGTGTCTGTGTCTCTGCATATTGTAGCAGAGAGTTGCAGCTGCCTGCTACAACTACAAGGACACTACGATCGAACATCAAAGTTGAACGGCGAGTAGTCAAACTTGCTGGTAACTGAGGTTCACTGTCAACTCTGAATTGAAGATCTTACTTCGGTGGGCTGAAATGTCTTCTCTCTAGCTATCATCGTTACCAGCATAACTGTGGTGGGCTGTAATAACAAGGATAAGCATTTGACTATGCCTCTCCAGTTACTAGTTGGTCCCAATTAATGTCCATTTATGGTTTTAACGGGTCCTTGTTTTGAAAATTGAACCAATTAACTAATTGTGTTGGTTGCAGCTTCTTCAATCAGGTTTGATTTATTCGTAGCCTGTACATATGAATGTTGAACTTGCAGAAACTAGCGCCTCGCTCAGCCCGGAGAACATGCATGGCATCTGACGTGCGATTTTCACAGACATGTAGGCAAGCATATCTTTCATTTTGTTTTTCCCCCCAGACAATCAGATTGAGGCGTTCAGCTGCGCTGTTTCATTTCTGACAAACTTGTAAATTTTATTACCTTCATAAAGACTTTAGTGTCTTCTTTTTTTCTTCTTCTAGGGAGACTAGAGAAAGCCAGAAAGGGATTGGAACAGCTGATAGATTGAGGCATTCAGCGGTGCTGTTTCCTCTCTCCCTCTCCCCGGAAAAGTCATGCATGTTAGATTGATCCAATTGAGCCAAAGATGTGACTTGTATTCATTTTCCCTTAAAAAACAGTCTTATCTTATATATATGGTAGCTAAAATGGTCCATGTATGCTCTGATGTCTTGCTAGGATGTGAGTGTGCAGCTAGGCAGCTAGCTGCTTAAAGTCATCTAGAAGCGGGCAATGTCTGCGAGAGAAATCAAGCGAAAGGTGCATCATTCAGGTGGTATTTTGCAGCCATCAAGCGAAAGCAATAGCAAACCAAAACTGTCATAAACTCGAATAATTTAGGCTGTGTTTAGTTCGCGAATTTTGAAAATTTGGTTACTGTAGCACTTTCGTTTTTATTTGATAATTAATGTTCAATCATGGACTAATTAGGCTCAAAACGTTCATCTCATAATTTCCAATTAAACTGTGCAATTAGTTTTTTTCATCTATATTTAATGCTCCATACACGTATCGTAAGATTTGATTTAATGGCTACTGCAATATTTTTTGGGAAACTTTTTACCCTTAATAAGGTTGGCTTACCGATCAATAGCAGTAGGATCCTGCCACCGAATCTGAGTGTTGCATACTCCCTCCGTCCCGTTAAGATTGTCGCTCGGGAAGCGGAATTGTGAGGGGGGCACGGTTTTCCAACGACAAACTCAATGGGACGGAGGGAGTAGTAGATATGATACGATGGTATGGTAGCCTCCAAAAAATAGATCTGTAGGGCTATAAAATATACAGTAAATATGGTATGATGGTATGGTACACTCGGGTGATTCTGGCTCTCCTGTCACTCGATCTGCTGGCCGTCGATCCTGCGCTTCAACAGAGGCCATGTACCAAGCGCTCGCGGGGTCCAAGGTGGCAGGGTGGTCTCACATACTCCTCCGCCCCTCGACTCTCTCGAATCCTGCGTTCTTTGTTGCTGAGCTGGGAGGCATCTTCTGCCATGCGCGGCCTGATCTGACCTCCCTGCTTCTCACGCCTGGTGGAGTGCATGATGTTCTGCGGCAGGTGCAGTGCCTATAGGTGCAGTGCATGCTGGTTTGCTACAGGTGTAGGTCGTCACATCATTTTGTTCCTTGCATTCACCCCTGTATATAGATCTATTCCTCTAACAAGAGCAGATGGCATCTTATTAGATCATATTTTACTATTTTTGTTTAAATGTAAGTTATGTGTTTGATTAGTCGTAAATGATAATGGTTAGAATTACTTGAACAATTATCTGATTATTTTTTTTAATTTTTTGTATGTTTTATTTGGTTTCTCTTTGAAGATTTTCAATTTAGCTTCCATAGAAATAATGTGGCTATTTTTTTGTTTATTTAATATTTTTGTTTTATTTGAATAATTTTTTTGATTCAATTGATCTGGATCCATGACAATCGAGTGTTGAAGTAGATCAAAACACTCGATCCTGGCTTCTATGATCAATCGGGTATTTTAGGGGCTATCCACACTCGGGTGACACGTGCCCCCCCGGACACCCGAGCAATGAGTAGACACGCCCCGAAGAATTCGAATACAAAATTTAGACCTTGTTTAGTTGGCTGAATTTAGATTTTGGGGTTACTGTAGCACGTTCGTTTTTATTTGGCAAATAGTGTTCAAATATAGACTAATTAGGCTCAAAACGTTTGTCTCGCAATTTCCCACCAAACTATGCAATTAGTTTTTATTTTCGTCTACATTTAATACTCCATGCACGGGCCGCAAATATTCGATGTGACAGGTACTGTAGCAACTTTTTGGACTTTAGGGTCCAACTAAACACGGCGTTATTTACATTTCTGAAACGTATCCTCGCATGGACGTCCTAAAATAATGTAGGAACGTGGGATAATTTTGCACCGACTTTCCACGCACCCAATCCAGATTTTGAGTATTAAAAATATTTTAAATAACCATTTACACATATTGTTTGTTCACAAATTTCAGAAAGGATGATTTACAGCTTCAATTCTATTTAAGATACAGTAGTTCTGACTTCTGAGTACTCCCTCTATTCCTGGATAAATAGATTCTTGAAGTTGTCTTAAGTTAAAACTTTTTAAACTTTAACCGAATTTCTTAAAAAACCCGTTAAGACTTACGGTATCAAATTAGTATCATTGGATTTATCATAGAATATATTTTCATTTGGTGCTAATTTTATGACATAGATGTTGTTATTTTTTCTGTAAAGTTAGTCAAACTTAATTTTTTTTAACTAGCACGGATTATAGGAATTGATTTATTTGGGGACGGAGGGAGTAAATCTCAAAAATCATTTCGGTTAAATAATAATTAGCCTATGGGATAACATATTTCTACCTAATACTCCCTCCGTCCTTCATTCAGAGGCGTAGTAGCATTTTTCACCGAGACCAAGGAGAACTTAATTGCCGTAACCTCCAGCCGCAAACGCCGCAAAATCCCTTCGTATCCCACACGCTGACCGTAACTCCCTGCATGGCTGCATGCAAAAGCATTCAACGCTCGCGCAACGCCGGAACGCCCGCGACCGCGCTCGTCCGCTCCCGCGTTTTTAGTTTTAGTTTTGCAGTTGAAAATTGCCGCGTTTTGAGTTTCAGTTTTGCTGTTGAAAATTACCGCCATGCATAAGAAATCAAATCTCCCGCTTAAGGTTTCAGGGTGTTTAAAATTTTCACAGCTGTTCACGCCTATGAAGCCTCCACAGTTCTATATATACCTCTCTCCGCAACATGTTCTAATCAGCTCTCTCGTCAATTCTCCTCTCCCTACCTCTCCAATCCATGGCGCCATTAGGCTTTGATCTCAACCAAGAGGCGCCCAGATTGGGACAATCCAATATTTGGGAAGCCATCGGCGAGTGGGAAGGGCCTGCACATGCTCTCGGCTACAACTTTGTGTGGGATGATGGAAATAATGGTGCCGCTAGTTTTCAAAGATTCAGTTTGTTTTGTGCCAAATATGATTCCGCTGACTTGTTTTTCCCTCGCTTTCTAGTTGGAGATCATGACGACGATGCCGACGACCATGGCGCCCAGCAAGGAGATGCCGACGACCATGGCACCCAGCAAGGAGATGCCGACGACCATGGCGCCCAGCATGGTGATGCCAGTGACCATGGTGCCCAAGCAAGTCGATGTCATGAGCAATGCTTTTTGGCCGTGCGAAGCGTTGCATCCTTTGCCCACGAGGTGGCCGAACCCTTTGCCGGCGAGGTGGCCGAACCCTTTTCCAGCGAGGTGGCCGGCGAGGTTTCCACGTCCATGGCCGGTGCTTCTCTTTCGTGGCTGAGTACGCAAGCGGGAGGGATAAAATAGGAAGTGCAGTTGGGAAGGGAGAGCAACTTGCATGCATACATGCAGCTGATACCGGAAGCGAGGCGTCGCAATTACTATGCGCGGACGTGAGCGCTGGCTCCCGATGCACCCAACGGCTTAGGCGCTGGTGAATTCACAAACCTTTCCCAAGGCAATACGCCTCTGAACGAAGAACGGAGGGAGTATCATATAATATAATACCCATCTTTCTTTTCTTTTTTGGAAATCTTAGTACAAACTGAGATACTTATACACGTGCGCGATCTTAGTACATGAAATGAAATTGAAGAATGTACAGTTTTTTATTTATTCGAAATGTACACTAATATAAGGACCTACATCTCCCAATATATACATTTTCCACTTTGGAGAGTATATATGTCTCTCTAGAGGACGTGAGCCAGAACGTGTTACATTCTTTTTCTTTTTGAAACATGAAATAATTTGTACACATGTACTAACTAAAATGATTTATAGACAAACTTTAAAAAGGAGAATCAAAATGTGCGCTCCTTTTGGCTACAAATATATCAGCAAGGGTAAGAATCCCTCAGGTATGTTTGGAGCCTTGGAGGCATGGCGAGTCCTTCCAAATTCCAAACCCTAGCGTGTGTCTTTAGCATCTCCTTTGCCCTGAGACCGGCCCTCTCGCCGGCATTGACCTGCAGCACCATCAGCAGTTTTGCCACCACACCGACGGCGAGCATCTCCTGCAGCACCGAGGGCGTCGCCGAGTGCTTGGCCACGGCGTGGAGCGCGCGCACGGCGCTCTCGGTGGCGACTACGGACACCCGCATGACCTTCTTGGACACGACGGCCAGCCCCGCCGGGTGCGCGACCAGCTCCGACCGTCCCTCCGCGCAGCCGCAGAGGTGATCCATGGCCACGACGGCTAGCTCGGAGACGCGGCGGCCGCCCTCGTCGAGGAGCAGCTCGACCAGCGCGGCCACGGCGCCGGCCTCGACGGCCTTCACGCGGTTCCGGCCCCACGGGCAGAGGCGGCACAGCACGTGCAGCGCCGCCCGGACAGCCTTGAGGACACCCGGTCCGAGACCACGCGCACCACCTCCTGCACCAGGCCGGCGCTCACCGTCATGAGCCGCGCCGGCGTCAAGACCGGCGTCATCGCCTTGAGGAGAAGGATGCCGTAGGCGCGCGACCGGTAGCTCGGGCGGCGCAGGACGGACGCCAGCGCGTCGAGGAAGTCTCCGTCCCGTTCCATGATCTGGGCAAGGCTCCGCTCAGAGGGCTTGAGCGAGTAGAGGACGCCGAGCGCGTCCTCGGCCGGCGAGCTCGTGGAGGTCGGAGAATCCAGCACGAAGTCGGCGTCGGCGGCGTCTTGCTGGCCGCTGGCACGCTTGGATGAAGAGTCGTTAGACGTGGAGGAGTGCTTGGCGACGAGCGAGGCGAGGAAGTCGACGGCGCCCGGCGTGGCCTCGACGCAGCGCCTGTTGCGCTCGCTCTCGGCGACGACGGCCTTGATCTCCCTGAGCGCGGCGGCCGCCTGGCGGTCCCCGCCGTGTCGGCCCTCGTCGAGGAGCGCGGCGACGCGGCACGAGTCGAGCGGCGGGCGCGGCGTGGGGAAGCGCTCGACCTGGTGCGCGGCGCACCAGGCCTGGATGAGGCGGCGCAGCGTGTGGTTGGGCGTGGCGTCCATCTCGGCGGGCGCCAGCGCGCGGCGCGTGACGGGGCAGGTGGCGTGGCCGTCGGTGAAGAGCCAGCGGTCGATGCTGGCACGGTCGTAGGTGATGCCGGTGACGAGCGTGACCGGGTCGCGCATGACCTCCAGCGAGATCGGGCAGAGGAAATAGTGGGGGACCTCCGCCGCCGCCGAAGACGACGAGACCTCCATGCTGCTGGCTGTGGTCACTCTTGTAGTCTTTGTGTGATGCGCGCTGCTGCTTGTGCGTGTGATCGCCTGATCGGAGGAGCGATCAGTTGAGAGCTTGCTTTGCGACGGAGGAGATCGAGGCAGAAGAGGAAGAGATGATGTTGTTTGCTGGGTCGGAGTTGAACGAATGTGGACGGTGAAGAGCGATGGAAGGCGCGTTTTATAGGTGAGGCGAAGGGAAGGGGAAGCGAAGAAGTCAACCCGCGGCGATGCGTGTGGTCACAGTGTTTGATTGTAATTGTAACGGGTTGGTGCGGTGGCGTGCGTTAAAACAGGCAATTACTGTCATTTAATTAATCTGCAAAAATCCTTAACCTCAGCTCGCATAAGGGCAACGGACAAACAATTGCTGTCTACAAATTTTTGGAATTTACAACATACACGGCTAAACAGTTCATACAACCCACGGACAGCTGCTGTCTATTTGGCTATCTACAAATCGTTTAAATGCTTGCATGTAGCCGTCATCAATCATGAATATTATTTCTATGTACCATTGTGTTGCTAATTGATACAAAACAAATCCTTCAAAGTAAATCATATATATTATTTATATAATGTAATATAATATATTTCATAACTCAAATATAACATATGATCTTCTTCCCCATAAATCAAATATGATTTAAACATTTATGTCTAATTTTCTTTGTTTCCATAGCGTTTCCATATATGCTCGATAAGATCATCCCTAAGTTGTCTATGTGTTGGCCGTGCTTGGATAGCGGAATTCCTTCTAAGCACCTCCGCGAAGCATGGATTGGGGTTATCACTTGTATGCACTTCAGGCGGGAGCACTATTGTCGCACTTGCATTCTCATTCAAATCTAATGAAACTCAAACCAATTCCTTCTCATCCTCCACTATCATATTGTGAAGGATAACACAAGCTTGCATTATGTTGATAACGCCCCCCTGCTTCCATAACCTTGATGGTCGACGAACAATATCAAAGCGGGATTGCAATACGCCAAATGCGCATTCGACATCTTTCCTCGCTCCTTCTTGCATCAATGCAAACAATTTGCCTTCATCCATTTGAGGGGCTGATATTGTCTTCACGAAGACCGCCCATTCTGGATATATTTTATCGGCGAGATAGTAGCCCATATCATATTGTGTTCCATTTACGGTGTATTGTACCCTTGGAGCTTCCCCTTTTAGGACATTGATGAACAGTGGTGACTTGTTTAGGACATTGATGTCGTTCGAAGATCCGGCGGTACAAAAAAAAACATGCCATATACGAAGATTATGAGATGCCACTGCTTCAAGGATCATAGTAGGAACACCTTTGTCACCACGTGTGAACATGCTTGCCCAACCTTTCGGACAATTCTTCCATGCCCAATGCATACAATCCATGCTTCCCAACATTCCTGGAAAACCACGAGTCTCATTTTCTTGTAAAATTTTTTCTAGTTCATCGCTTGTAGGAGGGCGCATGTACTCTTGACCAAAACATTCAATCACCCCTATGGCAAATTTTCCTAGAATCTCCAAACAAGTGCTTGCCGCAATTTTTAGTACCTCATCAAGTTGGTCGGCCGACGAGCCATATGCTAGCATCCAGATTGCCGCGGTACACTTCTGAAGGGGTGAATGTCCATCCCTACCAGTTGCATCAACTCTTTGGGTAAAATAAGGATCCCAATTGCTAAGAGTTTGCACGATGCGCAGGAATAACGGTTTATTCATCCGAAACCTTCTACGGAACATCTCATCGGTGTAGATAGGATTTGTAGAAAAGTAATTAGCGACGAGATCATCATGACCTGCTTCTCGATTCCTTGGTATGTACCTCCTTGGTCCACTTTGTCGTCGTCGGCGAGTCACAGACGATGTGCGTCCTTCGATGTCAGCCTTCAATCCATCTCCAATCTTCCTCACAAATTCTTCTACAATTTCATCCTCCGCTAGGAAATCTTCCATGGTGAACACCTCTGTAGGATCAAAGTCATCGGCTTTTGGTAGATCATCTTCATCATCATTTGGTGGATGTGGTTCCATAATACTGGTAAAAACAACTACAGATCCTATGCCGACTGAATGGAGCCAAGCCACCTTTATGTAGTCAGTGGACAGTTTCACAAGGAAACATGCAGACAGTGGGCTATTTCACATAGGATACATGCAGATAGGTAACTGAAAAATCAAGTGACATGCAAGTAACTGAAAAAACGTCACATGCAGGTAACTGAAAAATCAGACGTTTGGCACATTCACACAGGGAGACCTGCAAACATTTGACAGGTTCACACAGCAGGTTCCATACAGCTAAGACCGAAACACTAATACTGAAAATTATCAACTATGGTCCTCTACGTGTACCCTCCTCTACTGTAGCTTGTACTAGGAAGAAATGGCAAGTACCAAGCTTGACACACTAGCAATAAACCATGCATACTCAGCTCAGGTCCTGAGCTTACTACATTTGATACGGCCTGAATGCTGATCACCATTAGCCTTCCAGTTCCAGCTGCCACTCTTGCTATAATTAATTAATTGTGCAGGGTACTTAGCTTCAAAACCTAGAATTCCAGATGCTACTGTGCAACTGAAGATTGCTGATAGTATATTCTTTCTTACCGGTAAAGTATATTTGCTTAATGCCATCAGACAACTAAGACTGAAAATTATTATGCCATCGGACAACTAAGACTGAAACACTAAGATTGAAAATTATCATGCCATCAGTAGAATTTCCAGCACATCTCACTATGGCTTTCTCCTTTTCCCTGCTAGTAGAAATGAACAGATATATCAAGGGTGGGTGCAGGCAACTGACAAGTAACATAC
This sequence comes from Miscanthus lutarioriparius, assembly GCA_904845875.1. Classification (NCBI taxonomy): domain Eukaryota; kingdom Viridiplantae; phylum Streptophyta; class Magnoliopsida; order Poales; family Poaceae; genus Miscanthus; species Miscanthus lutarioriparius. The sequence goes on from CAJGYO010000596.1 coordinate 28,577, forward strand.
ATATAACTGAAACAACATGTGTGCATACCTGACTAGATCATTTCAGGAAATAAAGTCTTCCGAAAACACTTCGTAGTAGCAACACGCTCATCTTTTTCTTCATTGGACATTGAACTTGTATCTTGAGAGATGAGAGTGTTGTAAGCATGCATCATCTTTGATTCCTTCTCAAGCCTTTTTGCCTCGGTGGTCTCTTTAGCTGTAAGATGTGCCAGTCTTGTGGTTTCAATTGGTCGCTCAGGCATTTCTTCAATATCATCATCTTCCTCCACTTCTCCTTCAATGTGATATGACTTCCTTTTACGCGCATTCCTTAGGTCTTCGTTGTATGTTTTCCACTTTGGTACCTCTCGGCATATTTTCCAAACATTCTTTAGCACAAAGGGACCTAGCTTTGCCTTTTTGTTGTCTACCAAATAGAACTTGTCTGCTGCATCAATCCACATATGATCAGAATACCCACTTGTGAATAGTCTGTGAGCCTTCAGATATGCACATTCATATAGATCAGTCCACCGATTAATCTTGTGCCATCGACCCTTGGCTTGCTTTGAATTTCTTTTCCTATGTGACGGGATAGTCATGTTGTATGACTTAACAACATCACCCCAACAGTGCTCGTTATTCCTATCAGCTCTGACGAATGAATCTGTTGAATTTTTCAACCAAGCACTCATCAATTTCTCGTCTTCTTCTGGTGTCCACATGATTCGCTTCTCAGTCCTGACATACTCCGTATCGCTATCAACATCAATAGCTTGCTGGTCAGATAAAACTTCCACTTCTTGAGACGAACTTCCACAGTTGTTAGGCTGTAGTGCATCCATTGAGGCAAAACTGATGCCAACATCAACAGGCCTTGGTGCCTTGAAAGGTGCATAATGAGATGGAACACCAACAAAATATGAATTCTGTGATAAATAGGGTTGGTTGTTGAATAAACCCATAAATCCACCAGGAGGATATGTGCTGTTGTCCCTGCAAGTATATATTTCTTATCAAATTTCTGCTGGATATGTATTTATCAAACTAACAGACAAGTAAAACAAGTAAAAAATTCAATAACTAGAAAAAAATCAGTAGCTAGAAAACATTATGTTATCAATTCTAGTGAACTGACAACATTCGGTAGCTAGAAAAAAAATCAATGATCAATTCTAGTGAACTGGCAACATTCAATAGCTACAAAAAAGAAAACAGTGATTAATTCTAGTGAACTAACAACATTAGTAACTAGAAAAAAATTAGTAGCTACAAAACATTCAGCAGCTAGAAAAAAAATCAGTGATCAATTCTATTGAACTGATAACATCCAGTAGCTATAAAAAAATTCAATGATCAGATAACTGTTCAGTTATTAGTAACTGAAAGCATTCAATAGTTAGAATTGCAGGTTCCATGTATTGGCATGTTTAACTGAAAAAGAAAACTGAACTACCACTATTTCTCTGCTGTCCAGAAATCACCAAGGCAACATAGCATACAGGTAACTAAAATAGAATCGCAGAACGTAGCATGATAGATTTCCCTATGATGGCAAAACGTAGCAGGATAGATTTCCCTAGATGAGCAGAAATGCAGAATACGAATTCAATCAAATCAAGGCTATAGCCTACAGCTAAACTCGAGAATTGAAGCAAATCAAGGATTACCATGCTGGATCTCAATTTGATTGATGCCCGAACAGAGGAGAACTTGGACTGGTGGAGGCACATCTGCCATGTGAAGAGGCAAGTGCGCCAAATCCGACTGGGTAGCCTCGTCTGCCATGGATTGGTGAAGAATCCAAGCCATCTGTCAGGGATTGAGGATGAATTGTACCAGCAGAGGAGTTGGGTGTTGGGGATGAGCTGCTTCCGTGACCGAGGAAGGGCGCTGCCACGCCGTTGAAACCGGCGAGGTTGGGTGCTGGGGATGAGCCGCTTCCGCGAGGAAGTCTACTCGCCCCTGCCGCCGCCACCGTTGCCGCTGGTGGCGCTGCCTTCGCCTTGTTCTTCGAAACTGACGTCGCCTTTCTCTTCAAATCCCGGCTAGACATCGCGAGACGAAATCCGGCGAAGGCGCAAGGGCATCTGAGACTGATTTGGGCAAGAATGGCGATGAAAAATGGCGCGGCTGAGGCATATATGTGCGGATTTTTGGCGCGAATATTTCACTTCGCGCGCGCGAAGCTGGATCCGCGCGACGTCGCTCAAGACGACGGCTTCGTACAACGCGAATTCGGCCGTCGAGTTCGCCTGGGAGCACGAGCGCTCGCTGTCGTCTCGCGACGCGACGGCTTCGCTCTCTCTCCTCAATTACTGTAGCGATGGGGGTGGATTTTGCAAAATGACCATCTGGAGACGACGGCCAGCATGCCCATTGTACGTGCCCTAAGTTACCTCTCGGTCGGTCTGTTTTCACTCACTTTACTCCCGAGAGACATTTTTCACACTAGTTACACAACTCATTGTGCATCCATAAAACCTCTTTAGAGTCATTTTTATCTCTTACTTTTTCCTCGACGTGTTCATAGCAAAACGTGAACATCCATTATAAAAAAAACGTGTCTCATGAAAAAAAAGAAGAGTGGATAGTAAGAAGCCATTGATTTATTTTTCCGGCACTAAATTAATTAGTTTATTCTCTTGAGAGGGTTCCATGGATTAATAGGCAATTAACTTCAGTTTTCCGGGGCTAACTGGCATAGGCCCCCTCTGGAACACTAGATTGAAACAAAAAAGTAGGAATAGGAAAAACTTAGCAATAAGATGGGTACGTACGTATATGTAAAATAGAGAAATGAAAAACACACGAATTTATAGGAATAGGTGTTTGGATGAACTGCACAAAAAAACACAACAACTGAACCATTGAGGTTGGAGTGGATGTTTTTTCCTATGGCATTCCTGTGAAATCAAAGACAAACGAAAGTTTCCTATGTTTTTCGTATGACCAATTTCTGTGAACCAAACGATGTTACAGTAGCTCCATGGAAATGGAAATCCTATACTTTTATTTTGTTTTAACTTTGGGAGGAGGGCTAGATATACCCAGGGCCCGGAAGCCCTGCACGGGGATTTTAGTGGACGTATGCTTTCTAGGGATTCCTTCCCCTATCCAGTCCCATCGTTTGGAAGCAGCGGCGGCGCGTACCATGTCACCCGTTGGTCACGACTCACGAGCCTTGCTCTCGCCTCGCACAGCACGGCCGCACAGGGGTGCGGCACTCGGACCCTAGAAATGGGGAAGTAGTGCCTTGGGGAACACAGCGCGGGTCGGGTCACTCGGCCCCTCTGCAAGGGCTTCCAAAGGCCAGATTAATTTGTCCCGCGCTGAAGTTTCCCGTGGGATGTGTCTGCCCGGGGAAAACGTCAGAAACCCTCGTGGATTGAGGCTTCAAAGGAGGCCTAAAGGGTCCCTAAGTTCCAAAGGAAGAGGCTGGTTGGGTTGGGTTTAGTTTGGCATACTATCAGTCTAGCTACCTGGTCGGCGGTGGTATGGCTGGCTGGCCCCCGCTGACCATGGCCGTGTCCTTCTCTCATCCTTTGTTCGCCTGGGCAGATGGATTGACTTTTAATTGATCCCTTCTCCTCACCACCGCCCGGTATCTCCTTGCGTGGTCTTTTCTACGTACGTTTCTTCAACTCCTTGCACTTGAAAGATTCCGTTCGCCTGCTTGGGCATACGTACGTGCCTTTGACCCTTCTGCCCTATCCACCTCCACAATTTAGAAGCTGCGAGCGGAATATACCAATTTCAGATTAGCTACTAGCTCGCCATGCATGAACGCGACCACGTACGCATATATACTATATATCCACAAAACACGCAGGACGCATAGCATAGGCATAACATATCCCAAATTCCATCCTGCTGGTGCTGGTTCGATCAACGACCCATAGTGAGGGCATGCATGTTCAATACGGTTCTGGGACGGTTCTCTTTATATTTTATAGAATCATAAGCATTTTTTTTGCGAGGTCCAGACGCAGACGCTCACAACTGAGATCTCGAGATTGACGAAGTCACCACAGGCGCCTCGCTGGCGACGGGCACATCGTCTACCACTGAAAGCATATCACTGTTAATTGCTGGAATAAATCCAGAAAAAATGCGAGCACCTGTGTTAAGTCGGAGACTTGAACCCCGACGGATAGGTTCCACCACAAGAAATCCAACCAACTCAGCTACGCTCAGTTCGCTTATAGAATCATAAGCATGCGTTGGACAATGCTCCAACCAAGCTTTAATTTTCATACTACTTCTATACATAGTGGGAATCTATTCAAAATTTTGCATAACTTCATCTAGTATTACTAATTGGAGGTCTCCAACAAACATTAATCCTTGCCGGTCGTGTTAAACAAAAAGATACATCATAAAAATTAGAGTAAAGTTCATGGCTGGTCCTCAAACTTGTCGAGGCGAGCAGCTGCCACGCACAGGCGTGTGGGCGAGCACCGACGCCACTGCCGCATAGGTGCATGGGCGAGCAGCCGCACTGAACAGCGGCACACCGACGAGCTGACCCTTGCCATGAGAGAGGTGAGAGATGAGAGATAGATCTGACATGTGGGTCAAGACCCATTTGGATGAATATGAGACCTAAACAGAGTTTAAGGACCAAAATGGCATACCTTTTGAGTTTAGGCACCAAGATGATACATCCATACAAGTTTGAGGACCGGCCATGAACTTTACTCTAAAAATTATCAATTAAAAAAATAAGAAAGAACTAACCATCATAGACTCTTACTGGGAATTTAGAAAAACAACATAAATCAAGTAATCATATGTTGGGAATTTAGAAGTACATTTAACGGATTTTTAGCTTATATTTTACAATTGTGCAAATTTAATGTGTTACTTAGAATATCTATCATAATGATATGGTGGATGATTTACATGCAAATTTGTGGACTCACTTTACATTATGTCTCATAATGGTAGTGTGTGTTTATTATTCCCTTCTGTCATGGTCCTAAATGGGATCCCCACCCCATGTCTTGACAAATGGGCCAAGCGAGGCTTAGGACCGAGCCCTAGCCGGCCATAGGTCTGCTCGGCACTCGGCCTAAGGGGTGCGTGGCTAGGGGCAGCGTCGCCACCTGTCGGTGCGAAAAGTGACCAACAAGTAAATATTTGTCATTTTGTCATACGTTGTGATCGGATGTGGCCTAGCACTCAATGACAAAAGGTTTATACTGGTTCAGACAACGTGCCCTACGTCCAATTTGAGTCGGTCGGTGACTTTATTCCTGAGCCCAGGTGCTCGAAGTTTGTTGTGGGGTTACAAACGAGAGGAAGTAAGATGGGGGTATCAGAGGTCCGGTTAGACTCCGGACCGAATGGCCAAAAGTGATAGGAGCTCCGACGTGCGCTAAGTGTTCAAACGTATGCTTTGTTTGGCTTTAGAGTTCTAGAGCCAAGTAGAGAGAATCGGAGTGATCCGTCTGTTGTTCATTGGAATCGTTCATTGGTCGTTCGGATTGTCTTCCTTTTGGAGAGAGCGCCTCCCCTTTTATAGATGAAGGGGACGGCTTTACAAGAGAGAGTGTGAGAGAAAGAGTGTGTGTGCTACCTAGTCTTCTTGCCCACGCCGTCGGGTACAAGGTGGTTTGTCGACGCCCACAACACTGTTGATGGCTGGATGCATGTGGTTGGTTCCACTATGTTCTTCTGGTATGGCAAATGTCGGCGCCTACCATACTGTAGGATAAATGTCGACGCCCATACACTGTTCGTGTTCTGACACGTCTGGAATGTTGCAGAGCACCCTTCTGACATAACCTGACAGTACTGTCCTGCAGGTGTGCAGGGTACTGTCCTGACAGTATTGCGGTTGACTTGAGAGCCCTGCCTTACTTGCTCTGCCTGATTCTTTGGGTCCTTACCAAGCGGGCGTCCCCGTTCGGTCGTTTCCCAGTTGGCTCTAACTGCGTCGGTCGGAGAAGAGCTATAGGCAGGGGTCCGGTGTACTCCCGGTCGGAGAGGCGGGCCGGAATCGAAAGCGAGCGCCGTCCTTTCCTTGGCCAGGCCTTCCGGTCAGAGAGACATGCTAGAGCCAGAAGCGAGCATTGTCCTCTCCTTGGCCAGGCCTTCCGGTCGGAGAGGCGGGCCAAAAGACGGAAGCGAGCGCCATTCCTCCTTGGCTAGGCCTTCCAATCGTAGAGGCGGGCCAGAGTCAGAAGCGAGCGTTGTCCTCTCCTTGGCCAGGCCTTCTAGTCGGAGAGGGGGGCCAGAAGTCAGAAGCGAGCGCTGTTCCTCCTTGGCTAGGCCTTTCGGTCGGAGAGGCGGGACAGAGTCGGAAGCGAGTGTCGTTCCTCCTTAGCCAGGCCTTCCGGTCGGAGATTGGATCATCCTTCTGGCCTATCGTTAGGTTTATGGGATGGCCCAGGAGTTGTGCGTCGTTCGCAACGTCGTCTGCTGGGCCGAGCTTTTGCTGGGAAGTAGGTCCATTAGGGACCCCGGGTTTATGAACCCGACAGGAGCCCCCGAGCCCCAGGGTGATTCGAGTAGAATTGTCTGGGGGGTTTTCATTTTGACAGCGGGTGTAGCCCTCGAGCCCTCGGGCGATTCGGGTTGAATCATCTGGGGCATTTTTCATTTTGTTAGCAGGGGAATTTTTGTTTTGACAGTGGGTGCGCGCGAGAGCACCCGCGGGTGTAGCCCCCGAGCCTGTGTCCAACTGGTGAGTCGGTTGAAGGCTGAGCATCTTGGTACTCTTTCCTGGGGCCGCAGAATGCCGTTCGGGGTGTTTGCCCGTGTGTGTTCCTCCCGTGACCTGCACGGTCAGTTGATTTCCCGAGTCGGTGTAGGGCGACCTGAGCCCCTGAGCCCCGTTGGGCTCAGTAGGGGTTGGTCTAGTTCCGTGCGTTACCCCGTCCACGGTTTCCGCAACCGGAGGGGCTAAGCTAACGTCACTTGCCTCGATGGCTCAAGTGACGCGCTCGGTGAGCTCGCTAACAGCTACGTTCGAGTGGAATCCGGATCCGTCGTTCATGACGAGGTCGGCATAGCCCCCATGTGGCATTCCACTGCTCCTTAACCCGCTTCCTAGCAGATGCCCGGGTCGTTCCAAAGACCGACTCAGGTGGCCCGCTGACCTCCCCTCAATGGAGATTCTGTGGGCATGGCTTGAGGTTAGGATCGAACGAGAAGGTTGAGATGACCCTGTCTGCTTTCGAGCAGATTGGGCGAGGGCCGCTGGGGCTCATCTGTGTTTTCTCCCCTGGCTCTGTTTGACACAAGGCGGCCTCGAGCCCTTCGTTGGCCAGCCTTCGAACCTCGTTCGGTTCGTTGCTCATGTTGAATAAGGCAACTGCCGCTTCGTGACGCAACACGGAGCGTTGTGATGCATCAATTGCATATGCGATGCTTCGGATGTATGGGATGAATGAATGACTGTATGAATGACTGTGTGAATGCGTGTATGAGTATGGATGAATGAATGATCATGTATCAGAAAAATAAAGTAAATGGGATTAGTAGAGTTACCTTGATGACTCGAGTGACAAGTTTGAGGAGTTTTTATCGGATATGTCCGAATGGGATCCATGTTCGTCGTTCGTGATAGAGTCGGCATGGCCCACATGGGGCATCCCTTTGCTCCTTACTCGTCTCTTGGCATTTTGCTTGAGCCGTCTGATCGACTTAGGAAGCCTGTTGGTCTCTCCTTGGTAGAGATCCTGTTGTTGGGCCCTTCCAAGTCTTGCCTGGGAAGGCGGAGGTCCGCTTGCGTGCGGTTGTGCCTTGTTTCCCGCGCTTGGCGTACGGTAGTGGTGGGCCATGCCTAGGCCACGTCTTGTCTAACCAGGCGCCATCTCATCAGGCAGGGCGCATCCCATCCGCATTGAATAGGGGAAGGGAGAGGTTTTTTTGCCCCAATCCTTCGCCTTTCTCTAACTGTTGCCTTTCCTCCTTTAAATAGGGGAAGGGAGAGGGCTTTTGTCCCATTCCTTCGCCTATTCTCCAACTGCTGCCTCTCCTCCTTCTTCCTTCTCGCTAAGCGCATTCGTGTGCTGCGGCGGTTCCTAGGAGAAAAGAGGGTAGAGCGAGGGAGAGGAGAACTCACAGATCTATTTTGCGAGTTCGAAGCGAGATGTCGAGCTGGAGGCCATCCAATGTGGATGAGACGGTGCTGGCCGCCTTCACTGAGAAGGGGCTACTTCCACCAAAGGAGGTGGCGCACTGGAGGGCTCCTGTGGGGGAGGCTTTTTCGCAACCTCGGGCCAGCGATGTCGTCTCCTTCCTCGCCTTCCATGAGCATGGGCTGGGATATCCCACGCATTGGTTCCTGTGCGGGCTCCTCAATGAGTGGGGCCTAGAGCTACAGCACCTTAATCTGACTGGGGTGCTGCACGTCGCTGGCTTCATCACCGTCTGTGAGGCCTTCTTCGAGATGGAGCCACATGTGGACTTCTTCCGGCGGATCTTCACCGGGCGAGCCTTGTCGGAGGGGAAGTTGGCTAGGACCGCACCGGTTGGTGGCTTCGCCTTGTAGAAGAAGCCGAGTTCGTCGGGCTCCTACCCCACGTAGACCCCCTGCGACTCCAATCGGGGGTGGCATGGGGAGTGGTTCTACATCCGAAACCCAGCGGAAGCGCCATTCCCGCCATTCACCGGAAGGAGACCGGAGAGGCGAGAGAGTTTGTCGTGGGGCCCGTCCAGCCGATAGAACAAGCTGGGGATCATCGAGGCGGAGCTCCAGAAGCTGTTGCATCATGGCCTCGATGGGCTGCGGGTGTTCCACACCTTCTTCCACCGTTGGGTCGCCTTGTTGGCAGAAAGGACACGGCCGATGTGGCTGTACTCCGACCCAATGGACCCCAACCGTGCGTCGTCGGTGGAGTTGGAGAAGGACGAAGTCTGGAGCTGACTCGATCGGGTGCTGCAACTGAAGGCCCGGGAGACCATCGAAGGAAAGCCTGGACCTCTCCACGCCGGGAAGCTGCCCAATTTGGTACGTTCTCCTCTCCTTATTCCGTGCCCCTTTCGATCTTTCTCTCCTGTAATTTGACTTCAAGTCGTCCGTTTCACAGGGACTCACCGGTTATAAATACCGGCCGCATCTTCTGAAGGGGACGGAAGGCGTGGCTCGACAAGCTACCCTGAAGGAGGCGGTGGTCGTGAAGAAGAAGAGAGCTGAGAAGGCTTGGAGGAAGCATGGGAAGGAGATGGAGATTGCCCGACAGGTGCGGGCCGGCGAGAATCGGAGTGACGTGGAGGCGGAGCTTGAGTTGGAGGACCCCACGGAGGTGGGTGGCGACATGAGCTCTTCCAAGGATGATGGTAGTCGGAGGGTCGTTGCAACTTTGGTGGAGCGTCACGAGCCTACGGCTGCGTCCGTTGGCGATGGGCGGGAGGCAGATAGGCGCAACGACGTTCCTATGCCATGAAAGCGCGCCGCAAGCTCGGACGCTGTCGACGAGCGGGAGGCGAAGCGGATGCGGTCACCACACCCGTCGGAGGCATCACCGGCCTTGCCCCCACCTACTCCGGGCATGGCGGGGCAAGCCGAGCGGTCGGAGGAGCGGTCTCGCACCCCCGCATCTTTGGGGTCGGCACATGCACGCGACCCACAATGGGGGGATGCCCCGCCAGCTGCTCCGGTGGGCGCGCCTCGAGCCAGCGGTCGCGGTGACTCGTGGGCTGATCCGGAGCTGGCCGGGTCGACTCCCCTCCGGTCGAAGTGAGGGGGTGTGGCTCGCGACCTATGAGCGGCCCTCGTTCGGCGAGCCCATTGCTAGTGGGTCGAGGCTTCAGAGCCCTGCCGCTTACATCCCGATATGTATTCTTTGTTTCTTTTCGATCTCATAGTTTGAGGTTTTTGAGCATGACTGACCTATACTTTCTGACAGTGGCCAGATACTGACGGGACTGAGCATCACCCGCCTCCCGTGTGGGAGGAGTGGAGACCCAGCTTGCAGCGTGTCGTGATGGGTGGTGGGGAAAGCAAGTTGGCGGCGGTGCGGCCTTCCCCTCTAGGGGCTGTGCCCTCCTGGTCGGTCGCGGGCCCAGTGGCAGCGACAGCGGAGGTGATGGCAGCAATCCCGATGGCGACAGCGGCGACTGGGTCGGAGGTGACCCTCGCGATCCCTCCTGCACAGGCAGCGATGGAAGAGAGGGGGAGACCAGGCTCCCTGCCTCGCCTGGCAGAGGGACGCACGGCTCGCCCTCCTGGTCTGAGCTGGAGGCGTTGGGAGGTGACGTGGCTAGGCCAGAGATAGAGCATCCGCCAGTGGGCTGCAGAGTCGAGGAGGTGGAGATCCCCTGCCCTGGTGAGGCAAGCACCAGGGTGGAGCCATCAGCCGTCCCGCCATCACAGGAGTTGGCGATGGTCTAGTCATTGGTGGGGCCTTCCAGCGGGTTGGGGGCGACCACCGACCTAGTGTGTCCCTGCCCCAGTGATCCGAGGAAGGTGCGGTTCATCCTTCGGGATGAGGAGGAGGTGCAGCTCAGGGACATACTTGGGGTGAGAGGACTCGTGATGGAGTTCGATCTCGCCCAAACCAGGGCGATGCTTGAGGAGGCCTTAGAGCGGGTCAAGGTCGTCCATCAGGCGGTTATGGTTGACCTGCCCCACGTCATAGAGGTAAGTTTTCTACGTTCGTCTTCGACTCCTTGGTCTTCTATTGTTTGTCTCAGCATGCTTGCTTCTTGCTTTGTAGGGTTTGGAGGAGATGTCGAGCCGCAAGTCCCGTTTCCTCCGAGAAGAGCATGCTCGGATGGAGTGGGAGGCCACGGTGTCACGGCGGGTTGCTGAGCTCGAGCGCCAGCTAGAGTCCGCCCGCCATGAGTCTCAAGATCGGGTGGCCGAGGCGATGGAAGCATGGGTGGCGGAACTATTGGCGGTGGAACGGGCGACAGCCACTGAGCAGGGACTTGACACGGTGAAGGTCCACCAGGCGAAGACTGAGGCAGCACTCTAGATGTCCCTGGCAGAGACCAAGGTGACGCTCCTGGAGTCCATGGAGGCTCTAGAGTCAAAGCCGAAGGACCGGTCAGAGGTCGACCAGGAAGTGCTCGCGCTCCGGGGCCAGATGCTTGGGATGAAGGTGTCAAACACTCGGCTGCGCGAGCATGTGACTTGGCAGGAGGAAGGACTCTACATCCTTAAGAACACCCGCCTCGATATGTACCTATTTCACTTTTGGTCTATGCCTTAGTTTTTCCCTTCCCTTGCTTCTGAACTCATCGTGCTTCTTCAAGAACTGGTCAGAAGGGTTGGGCCACTGCAGCAGGACCTGGAGATGGCCAAGGCGATGATTGGTCGGAATGCGAAGGCGCTGGCCAAGTCCCTTGAAGAGCGACGTGCTCTCGATGGGGAGCTCGACCAGATCCGCAATGTCGCCCAAGTCATCGTCTCGGAGGTGTTTGGGTCAGCGCCGAGCACCAGCACGCCTGCCATCCGACTGGCGGAGGTCTAGGACAAAGTTTGGGCGCTTATCTCGGACAGGATGTTCTACGGGACGTCGGGGGTGCTGACTTCGGTGGCGACGCACCACCCGGACCTAGACTTCGCCGCCATCTACAGCGGGTACGCCGATGGTTGGAGCCCGGACACCATCCATGCGCTCATGGAGAGCTTGTTGCCATGCGCACAGATGGTGGCCGAGCAAGTCTCTACGTAGTGGGTGATGGATGCTTGCTGTGCGAGCATAGCTGAAGGTGCGTGTCCAGAAGACGTCGTCTAGCCTTCGGATGGAGTGGAGCCCGGGTCAAAAGTGAACGTCGTCGCGCCTCCGACCGAGCCGAACGTCATCCCATCAGAGACCGAGCAGCCCTTATCTTCGCCGGTCGAGCCGGTAGCCGATGCCGCCGGGTAGCCGCAGTAGTATTTAGGGTAGAAAAAATAGTCAATATATGTAAGGGATAAGTTCGTGGGGGAGCCCGCTGTGTAAACATTTTTGTATCCATGAATACATCGACTTCGTTTTGTGATGGAATCACTTGGTAAGGGGAAGCTTGTCCCGTCCGTTCCTTATTTTTACCCTAGCATAACTTTGTTTTTTATTCTTTCTTTTTCGCACCTGCCCATTTGAACCGTAGGCTGCAACCTTAAGAACCCGGGCATGGCTCGCGAGGCTCAGCTGCTCATAACCATAGGTCGTGGCGGGGTGTGATCGATCGGAATGTTTAAAGGAAAGTTACGTAAGGTAATTAAAGGAACGGACTACCCTTTCATTCAGGTAAAAAGGTATTTAACATATGATAGTAAAAAAGAGAGGTGGTATCGCACCCCTATGGTGCCCCCGAGCGACCCAGGCCGAAAGTGTTTGGGCCGGGGTGCTTTGTAGGAGCAAATGTTGAATGAAAGAAAGCGGTAAGACCGAATTTTTAGGGGAAGAAACGATGTAACTGTTCGATGTTCCAAGTGTTGGTGAGAACATTACCGTTGTCATCCTTCAGTCGATAAGCGCCCGGTCAGATAACCTCGGTCACCATATAGGGTCCTTCCCAGGGTGGAGAGAGTTTGTGTTTCTCCTTGGTTGATTGAGTCCTTCGAAGCACGAGGTCTCCAACCTCGAGGATTCTCCCTCTGATTTTTCTTTTGTGGTACCTGTGGAGAGTTTGCTGGTAGCAAGCGGAGCGGACGACGGTCATCTCATGGGCCTCCTTGAGCAGGTCGACTGCGTCTTGTTGAGCCTCCGCGTCTTAGTCATGGTCGAAGGCCTTCACTCTTGGGGCGCCATGGTCGTGGTCGGAGGGCAGCACTGCTTCAGCTCTGTAGGCCAGGAAGAAGGGTGTGAACCCTGTGGATCAGTTCATGGTCATTCTCAGGCTCCAGAGGATCGCTGGGACCTCTGCAACCCATTGCTCGGCATACTTATTGAGTCGGTTGAAGATGCATGGCTTAAGTCCTTGGAGGACCATGCCGTTGGCCCGCTCGACCTGATCGTTAGTACATGGGTGTCCGACTGAGGCCCAGTCGATCCTGGTGCCGTATCCATCACAGAAGTCCAGGAACTTCTTCCCAGTGAAGTTAGTTTCGTGGTCTATGATAATACAGTTAGGAACACCGAAACGGTAGATGATGTCGAGGAAGAATTTGCGCCTCTTCCGAGCGAATGTTGGTGATGGGCTTGGCCTCTATCCACTTGGTGAATTTGTCGACCGCTACGAGTAGGTGAGTGAAGCCTCCCAGGCCCTTTTTCAGGGGTCCTACCATGTCGAGGCCCCAGACCAAGAATGGCCAGGTGATGGGGATGTTTTGAAGCTCCTGTGCCGGCAAATGGGTTTGCCGAGCGTAGAACTGGCATCCTTCACACCAGCGGATGACCTCCTCTGCATCTCGTAGCGCGGTGGGCCAGTAAAAACCTTGGCGAAAGGCTTTTCCAACCAGTGACCTTAGGGCCACGTGATGTTCGCAGATTTCGGCATGGACCTCGAGGAGGAGTTGTTTCCCTTCGTCGGTAGGGACGCACTTCATGAGCACTCCTGACAGACTCCGTTTGTAAAGTTCGTCACCAAACATGATGAACATCTTGGCGCGTCGAGCGATCCATCGCGCTTTAGTCCTTTCAGGTGAGAGAACCTCCTCAAGGAGGTAGGTGAGTAGCGGTGCTCGCCAGTCGGCTTGATGGAGTGCTACCACGGTGACGTCGGTGGGCGTCGTCATCATGGTGGCACTGGGGTCGGAGACCCCGAGCGCTGGGTTGGCATCGGGGTGTGTTTGGATTGGACCTTCTAGGATGCAGGCAGATGGTTTGTGAAGGTCGTTGGTGAAGACCCCGTCCGGAGACAGAACCCGCCTAGAAGCCAATTTTGCGAGGAAATCGGTGGCGTCGTTGTCCTTTCAAGGGACATGGTGTAGCTTGATCCCCTGGAATTTGTCCTCGAGCTTGCGCACCTCCTGGTAGTATGCTGTCATGAGGGGGCTTTTGCAAGAGGACTCCTTCATGACCTGGTCGACGACCAGCTTCGAGTCGCCATGGACGTAGAGCAGCATAGCGCCAAGCTTGATGGTGATGTGTAGTTCGTTGATGAGGGCCTCGTATTCCGTGGCATTGTTTGAGGGCGAAAAGTGGAGGTGGATTGCGTAGCGGAGCTTACTCCCATTTGGGGAGATCAGAACCACTCCAGCCCCTGAGCCGAGCGCCATTATGGACCCATGGAAGTACATCATCCAGTACACGTGGGTGACGTCCGGGGTCGGGAGCTGGACCTCCATCCATTCGGCGACAAAGTCCATGAGAGTCTAAGACTTAATAGCGGTATGGGGGATATACCTGATGTCATGGCCCATCAGCTCGAGTGCCCACTTGGAGATTCGTCCCACGGCGCCACGGTTGTGGATGATGTCTCCGAATGGGTATGAAGTGATGACCAAGACTTCGTGGTCGGTGAAGTAGTGCAGGAGCTTTCGGGTCGCCATCAGCACAACGTATAGGAGTTTTTGCACCTAGGGGTACCGAACCTTGGGGTCGGTGAGTACCTCCCCGATGAAGTATACGGGTGATTAGACCTTAAGGTGGTGTCCTGGCTCCTCCCTTTCGACGACTAGGGCGGCGCTCACCGTGTGGCTGCTTGTTGCAACGTAGAGGAGGAGGGGTTCGCCCCATTCGGGAGCGACGAGGATTGGGTCTGACATCAGTAACGCTTTGAGGTTCTCCAAAGCCTGTTGTGCTTCCTCAGTCTAGATGAAAGCGTTCGTCTTTTTGAGAAGCTTGTAGTGAGGCATCCCCTGTTCGCCGAGTCGGGAGATGAATCGGCTCAGGGTGGCCAAATAGCCGGTGAGCCTCTGTACGCCCTTGACGTTCTGTATAGGGCCCATGTTGGAGATGGCCGTGATTTTTTTGGGGTTGGCCTCATTGCCACGTTCGGACACGATGTATCCAAGCAGCTTCCCCTTCGGAACCCTAAAAACACATTTTTTAGGATTCAATTTGATGTTGAACCTTCGGAGGTTCATGAACGTTGCGGCCAAGTTTGCGATCAGGTCGTAAGCTTGAGCCGTTTTGACCACTATGTCATCAACATAGACGATGATTGTTGGTTTTGGCCGCTTGACTTGGTTAGGCTAATCGAGCGGGTTGATTTGATCAGCGAAGCATTGCTGCATGCACCGTTGATAGGTGGTGATAGCGTTCTTTAGACCAAAAGGCATGGTTACATAACAGTATGAACCATACGGAGTGATGAATGAAGTCGCGAGCTGGTCGGATTCATTCATCGCGATCTGGTGATAGCCTGAGTAGGCATCCAAAAAGGAGAGAATTTCGCATCCTAAGGTGGAGTCAACTACCTGGTCTATATGTGGTAAAGGAAAATGGTCCTTCAGACATGCCTTGTTGAGGCCAGTATAATCAACGCACATTCTCTATTTCTCGGTCTTCTTTTTTAACAAGAACAGGATTGGCGAGCCAGTCGAAGTGGTATACCTCTTTGATGAATCCGGCTGCCAGGAGTTTGGCGACCTCCTCACCTATGGCCCTATGCCTCTCATCGTCAAAGTGACATAGGCGTTGCTTGGCGGGCTTCGAGCCCGGGACGAGGCGTAGTGCGTGCTCGGCGACCTCCCGCGGTATGCCTGGCATGTCAGAAGGTTTCCATGCGAAGACATCACGATTGGCGCATAGAAAGTTGGTGAGCTCGCATTCCTAGTTGGCCAGGAGTTGGGTCCTGATCCACACTGTCTTGGAAGGGTCAGTGGGGTCGATCCCCACCGCCTTAGTTTTCTCGAGTGGGCGGAAGGCAGTCAAGGCGGTTGGCTTGTTGCAGTTCGGGACTGCTGGGGTCGACAATTCCCCGAGCCGTAGGAGCTTGGACGAGTTGATGACGGCAGTGGTGAGCTCGTAATGCTCGTGGTCGCATGTGTAGGCGTGCGAAAAGGTGCTACCCACAGTGATGACGTTGTTCGGTCCTAGCATCTTCAACTTCAGGTAGGTGTATTTGGGGACCGCCATGAACTTGGCGTAGCATGGCCACCCCAAGATGGCATGGTAAGACCCCAGGAAGTCCACCACCTTGAAGGTAAGCACCTCCGAGCGGAAGTTGGCTCGGTCACCAAATGTGACAGGCGATCGATCTACCCCAGCGGGTATGCCAGCATTCCTAGGATCACGCCGTGGAAGGGAGAGCTCGCCGAGCAAAGCTCCAACCAGGGGATGCACATGGCGTCGAGGCTGTCAACGTAGAGGATGTTGAGGCCGCTGCCTTCATCCATAAGCACCTTGGTGAGGTGCTTCTTGTGGACAATGGGGTCAACGATGAGCGGGTAGCGACCTGGTCTGGCGACGTGGGAATGATGGTCCCTCTGATCAAAAGTGATCGGAGATTCTAACCAGCAAAGGAAAGTGGGGACGGCCGTCTCGATGACGGATGCCTTTCTATAGCGCACTTTGTGCTGACGCTTGGAGTAGATGGCATCGGATCCCTCGAAGATCATGATGCATTCCTTGGGGTTGGGAAAGCTATCCCCATCCTTGCCTGCCGTGCCTCCATGCTTGGCTACTGCCTCCTTGCCCTTTCCTTCTTTCGGCCCATCGGCCTATCGCAGGAAGCGCTTGAGGAGCTCGCAGTCCTTGTAGATGTGCTTGATGGGGTAAGCGTGGTTGGTGCATGGGCTATCCATGAGCTTGTCGAAGTGGTCAGGCTGGCCCTGTTGGGGCTGCTTGCCCACACGATCAGCCACGGCAACCAATGCGGAGTTGGCCAGTCGATGCCGATCCATCTTGTTCTTTTTGCCCCTCTGTGTGGAGGGGCCCTCATCTTGGTCCTTGCGCTTGGCCTTGCCCTTGTCCCAGCCTCCACTAAAGACTGCTTCGACCGCCTTCTCGCTGGAGGCATGGTTCGTGGCGACATCGAGCAGGTCGCGCGTGGTTCGGGGCTTTAGACAGCCAAGCTTGTGGATCCGGGACTCGCAGGTTGTCCTAGAAAGGAATGCGCTGATGACGTCCGCGTCGACGACATCAAGAAGGGAGTTACACTGCTTTGAGAACGTACAAATGTAGTCCCATAGGGACTCATTGGGCTCCTGCTGGCAGCTCTTGAGGTCCTAGGAGTTCCCCGGGCAGACATACATCCCCTAGAAATTCTCGACGAAGATTCTCTTGAGGTCCACCCAGTCGCGGATGCTGTCATGCGGGAGGAATTCGAGCCATACTCGAACAAGTTCCCCCACGCATATGGGGAGATATTGAATGATGAAGTGGTCATCATCCACTCCTTCGGCTCGACAGGCGAGCCGGAAGTCTTCGAGCCATATACCGGGATTCGTCTCCTCGGTATATTTGGCGATGTTGGTAGGCGGTCGAAAGCGCTGTGGGAACGGCGCCCTCTGGATGCGTCAACCAAAGGCCCATGGTCCTAGGCCATCCACGCTAGGACTCCGGTCGTCGGGTCAACGACCATGCCTAGGGTGCGTATCACCACTCCCCTTGATGGTCCGGCTAGGGCCCGTGTCGCCTACTCTCACTGCCCCTCGATGGACGTCATCATCATGCCGGGCTTGACGCCGGTTGTTGATGACGCTGCGAGCGTCTTGGTTCATCCTGAGCCACTCGCGCACAGGGGGTCAGTGTGGAGCGGGCACGGGGTCAGGCCGTGGTGCAGCTATGGCCCTCTGTTCCGTGCTCCAGTGACTGTAGTGGTGGGCGGATGGAGCGATTCATCTGGTGCGTCCCTACTCCCCTGGTGGGGAGAGAGGCCGCAAGTTGGTATCACAACACGGAGCTCTCCGCCTATTGAATGGCGGTGGTTTCCACCAGTGCCCGGAGGTTCCGGTGGACCGCCTGCTCCTAGGGGTCGATAGGCTCTAGAAGGCCGCATAGAAGTATCGCTGCAGCGGCGATGTTCTGGCTAGCCCGAGCGAACTATGGGGGATCGTTCCCCCTGTCCATGACGTTGCGCTGGACCTGGTGGGCGCAACCCCAGGCATCACTCACCAGGTCACGCGCATGGGGCGCAGCGTGCTGCACCGAGCACGCCGGCGCAGGTAGCGGCTGGTTCTGCTGCCTTTGTCATAGCTCCTCGCCGTGCTCCTGCGCACAAGCGAGGGCCTCCATGCGAGGGTCCAAAGGGGTGTGGGTCTGTAGAGACTCTGCCACCACCGGCGGCTGTCCTGGAGCGTCCGCCATAGCACACTCCTAGGACAGAGGGTGGCTTGGTGCCACGACATATGCTGGAGCCATCGCTCTCAACATCGTCATCCATGAGGTCGTGAAAAGAGGCGGGAGCGTAGCCCGCCATCCTCATGAATTCGGATGTGAGAAGGGGCGGGAGCAGCATCTTTTGGAGCCCCTGTGCATCCGCGTCCGCGGGGGACACGAGGCCGTAGGGGAACCGGTCGCATGGCGGTCGCGGCAGGGACAACGGGGTCCCTCCAGAGAGTCGATGGAAAATATAAAAAAGCAAGTAAAGAACAGTATGTATGTTACTCACTGTGGGGTTTGAGCCCAGCGTAGGCTTGGAGCGAAGCGTAGGCGTCTCATCGTTGAGGTCGCCGGGTGGCTCGAGGCCAACAGAGGGCGCTCCTCCTCCGACGGGCGCTGGGATAGGTGCCTCCATGTGGAGGTGAAGCATGCCGAGCCAGCCGGCGACGAAGTCCAGGCTTCCGAAGAGGAAGGCCTAGGACGGCTCGAAGACGGGAGGAACCCATATCCCAATAGGTGGGAGTGTGGGAAACTCCAGCAAGCCAAAGCAAGTCGTATCGCTTGAGCCCGCCATGCCAAAGATGGCGGAAAGGTGGGCCATCCAATGACCAAAAGCGTGAACTTATGGCGTTCTCCCCACGGACGGCGCCAACTGTCGGTGCAAAAAGTGACCAACTAGTAAATATTTGTTGTTTTGCCATGCGTTATGATCGGATGTGTCCTAGCACTCAATGACACAGGGTTTATACTAGTTCAGGCAACATGCCCTACGTCTAGTTTGAGTTGGTCGGTGACTTTATTCCTGAGCCCAGGTGCTCGAAGTTTGCTGTGGGGTTACAAACGAGAGGGAGTAAGATGGGGGGTATCAGAGGTCCGGTCGGACTCTGGACCGAAAGGCCAAGAGTGATAGGAGCTCCGACGTGCGCTAAGTGTTCGAACATATGCTTTGTTTGGCTTTAGAGTTCTAGAGCCAAGCAGAGAGAACCGGAGTGATCCGTCTGTTGTTTGTTGGAATCATTCGTTGGTCGTTCGGATTGTCTTCCTTTTAGAGAGAGCGCACCCCCTTTTATAGATGAAGGGGACGTCTTTATAAGAGAGAGTGTGAAAGAAAGAGTGTGTGCGTGCTACCTAGTCTTCTTGCCCACGCCATCGAGTACAAGGTGGTTTGTCGGCACCCACAATATTGTTGATGGCTGGATGCATGTGGTTGGTTCCATTGTGTTCTTCTGGTATGGCAAATGTCGGTGCCTACCATACTGTAGGATAAATGTTGGCGCCCATAACACTGTTCGTGTTCTGACACGTCTAGAAGGTTGCAGAGCACCCTTCTGACATGACCTGACAGTACTGTCCTGCAGGTGTGCAGGGTACGGTCCTCGGAATTGCGGTTAACTTGAGAGCTCTGCCTTACTTGCTCCTCTTGATTCTTTGGGTCCTTACCAAGCGGGCGTCCCCGTTCTGTCGTTTCCCAGTTGGCTCCGACCGCGCCGGTCGGAAAAGAGCTGTAAGCAAGGGTCCGGTGTACTCCCGGTCGGAGAGGCGGGCCGGAGTCGGAAGCGAGCGCCGTTCTTTCCTTAGCCAGGCCTTCCGGTTAGAGAGGTGGGTCGGAGTCGGAAGCGAGCATTGTCCTCTCCTTGGCCAGGCCTTCCGGTCGAAGAGGCGGGCCGAAAGTCGGAAGCGAGCGTCGTTCCTCCTTGGCCATGCCTTCCGGTCGGAGAGGTGGGCCAGAGTCGGAAGCGAGCGTTGTCCTCTCCTTGGCCAGGCCTTCCGATCGGAGAGGCGGGCCAGAAGTCAGAAGCGAGTGCGCGTTGCTCCTTGTCCAGGCCTTCCGGTCGGAGAGGCGGGCCGGAGTCGGAAGTGAGCGTCGTTCCTCCTTGACCAGACCTTCCGGTCCGAGACTGGATCGCCTTTCTGGCCTGTCGTTAGGTTTATGGGCCGGCCCAGGAGGTGCGCGTCATTCGCAACGTCGTTTGCTGGGCCGAGCTTTTGCTAAGAAGCAGGTCCATTAGGGACCTTGGATTTATGAACCCGACACCACCGCCTCGAGATCTTTCGACATCCGAGCCAATCCAGAATAAAATGGGAAAGTTAGAAAAAGTAGGAGAATAAATAAGAGATTTGCTTAGATAAAATAGACTAGGATTTATTAGGAAATAAATAAATATATACTTGTAGTGAAAGCAGTCCAAATCTATAAGGTCTCTTTAGCTTTCCTTAGTTCCTTGGAGGTTAAATTTAGATTGCTTAGGGGCTAAGTCTCCTAGACTATAAATAGATCGGCGATGTAACCTTTCAATCTTAAGCAATAATCTATTCCCCTACCCCCTTCTCTCTATTGCCGCCTCCTCCTCCCTCTCTCCCGCACGCCGCCACCCCCACACCCGCTCCAATGCCCCTAAGGAAATTAAAGGACCATCACAACTTCCATTAATATATAAAAAGTTACTAATGACACCAAAAAAATCTATACAATAATATTTATATATATACATGACAATAATTAAGGAAATTTGTTACGTCATATGAATTTTTACATTTTAAGGTAAACCATATGACATATCCAAATTCATAGCATAATTGTAGGTGCCTTACTTTTAATATAATATTAGTACGTATATATTTTATTGATAAGAAAATTCAACATTTTGAGCGGTGAAGGGTTACTGTAGATCAAAAGTGGTTATGAGCTCCTTATTTTTATATTCTTTTTAAGTAATCAATCATTATTACTCGGCTTAAATGTCAATATTCTCTTGAGGTTAACGCTGTTGCACCTCCTATATCTTACTTCAATCTCTTACTACCGTTCTCGAGTGCTGTATGCAGGCTAAAACAATTGTCTATGCCATCATAATACTCAAGAGTGCAGTCTACGACCTAAAATTCCATAATTTTTAATAAAATTCAAAAGAATAGTTTTGAATAAAAGTTATAATAAATATGAAAAAAGTAAACATCTATTTCAAATTATAAGATGTTTTAGATTTTCTAGATACACTCGCTTTTTACGACGTATCTAGACATAGTGCATATCTAAGTTCATAACAAAGATATGTATATAGAAAAGTCAAATCGTCTTAGAATTTGAATAGAGGGAATACAACTATTAAATCAAAATTTGAAATTCAAAATCAAACTACATGACGTCATGAAACATGGGATACAACAAGAGCCACCATAACTTATGTTAAGGTTTTGACTAAATTCATTGAAGAGATCCGGAGGTGCCGTGCAAAGGGGGAGAAAACTGTGAATTTAGATAGAAAAAACATATAGAATAACTAATATGTTTATCATGACTCGATACAGAGACTGCGGGGTATCTATAGCGTATTGTGTTTGAAAAATAAGCATAGTGATAGAGAGAGATGGTGTGCGCAGAGATAAATATTATCCAGTAGTTTTAGGCATTACATATAAACTTTCTATTTATAATTAATAACCCGTGGAGAGGGCACAGGGTGATGGACTTGTATGGCATAACCCACCATTGGCAATCAAGGTAGCATCATGTGCCTTGTTTGATACAATATAATGCAAAAAAAAAAATGGGGTGAGGGGGAGGGTGTTGTTGTTTGTTGCCCACTGTTTTCTTGCAATGCTTGTACACTTTTCAAAATGTTTTCTAAGAGCATCACCACCGGTTCCCCTTTCCCATTTTCCCTTAAAATCTAATATAGGGGATTGAGAGAACTAAATTGTAGAGTTTAAGGGATATATACTCAAGCAGAATGAGAAAGCCACATCCTCTATATAAGTTGAACCCATGTGCCAGTGAAAAAAAATCTCTCTACTCTTTCTTTTCTTTCCCTATGCCGACAGAAACTTCTCGACAACGGTTGCTCGCCGATCTGTGTGCGTGGCATAGGGGCGAGACAAGGGTGGTGGCGGCTCGCCGGCGGGGGTGTGGGTGAGGGCGACGACTCGCTGGTCGGAGCACGGGCCATAGTGGTGGCCTGCTTGGGCTATGCGTGGGTCGCTTGGCGCATAGCATTTTAGATCGTTCTCGTCATCCCTCCATCGAGTTCGAATCCGTTGATCAACCTGCTTGCATTGCTTACCTCTCTCGCATGTAGCTGGCGTTGGCGAAGTAGATGGGCGTGCCTATGTGCAGCACGAGCACGCCGGGCACCGTCTGTGTGGCGACATCCTGGTCCATCCTCCGGTAGACCATGGAGTTGGGATGTTGCCAAGCTGAGCACCGTTGTCCGGGGCCGCGTGATGAACAGCAAGGCGCGGAGGGCGGAGATGGAGACGGCGACGACCAGCCCGATCTTGACGCTGCCAAAGGCGACACCCAGGTAGGCGCTGATGCAGAAGCAGAAGTCCACCTTGTTGACCTGCCACAGGTGGAGCACGACATGGTAGTCGATCAGCCGCAGCATCGCGGAGATGATGATCGCCGACAGCACCACCAGCGGGGTGTAGTGAACAGTGGGGTAAGGAACAGCAACGTTACAATCACCGCCAGCGACATGACCACGTTCAACATGGCTGCCTTGCACCCGGCATTGTAGTTCACGGCGGATGGTGAGAAGGGGCCGGTGGTGAGGTAGCAAGGTGTGAAGGAGTCAGAGGATGTTCGTAGTCCCGATGGTGATCATCTCTCCTCCCTACGGCAATGCCTTCCTGTATTTGGCATGGTGAGTGGCGATCCCCGGAGGCTTGGCAGGATGTGGGGTGGAAACGGAGTTTATCACGCGCGCGTGGTGGGCAATTAGGTTTCCTATAATTTTCAATTTCCTTTTCTCTTCCCTCATGTATTCTCTTCCCTTATTTTCCAATACTTTCCCATTTCATCTTCCCTGCCGTAATCTCTTTCCTTTTTTCTGTGCGTCGCCGGTGGGTTGTGGAAATTATTTTGCATTAGTTAGATAGAATCGGTTGAATCTTTTTGATCGGTGATTTCCTTTTCCTCGGCAACTGCGATGATTGCGCGCGGAGCCGAGGCCGGGGGGAGCGCGAGCGGGAGGGCGCGTATTGTTGTGACGAGCAGAGCGAAGCGAGATTGCATGTGGTGCTATTTTGTTTTGTATGTCCTAAAATTCTGGTGATTGAAGATCTATTTTTTTTAAAGGGAAATCAGAGGAAGGGGAGGGAATGTGGGATCGCACGGCCAGGGGAGTGTGGGCGACGCGTTTTTTTCGCATGGGGTGAAGCGTAGGTGAGGCGAAGGAAATTATCACACCATTCCGTTCTCTTCCTTTTGTTCTTTTTAGTTGTGGGAGATATAGGGGATTGAGAGAACTAAATTGTAGAGTATAAGGGATATATACTCAAGCAGAATGAGAAAGCCACATCCTCTATTTAAGTTGAATCCACGTGCCAGTGAAAAAAAATTCTCTCTCCTCTTTCTTTTCTCTCCCTATGCCGACAGAAACTTCTCGACAATGGTTGCTCGCCGATCTGTGCGCGTGGCATAGGGGCGAGACAAGGGTGGTGGCGGCTCGCCGGTGGGGGTGTGGGTGAGGGCGGCGACTCGCTGGCCGGAGCACGGGCCATAGTGCGCCCTGCTTGGGCTATGCGCGGGTCGCTTGGCGCGGCGACAGCGTCTGCCCGCCCGGCCTGAGGCGTGGCAGTGGCTGCTCACCGATGGCTACCTGCCTGGCCTTGGGCACGGTGGGGGCTAGTCGTCGTCGGCTGCCCGAGATGTTAGTGAGAGGGAGAAGGGAGAAATGGTATTGAGAAAACTAGCTGGTTGCTCCCCTTATTTCTTTGAAGAGATTGATTGAAGGTTTGGTTTTCTCAGAGAAAAAATTAGATAAAAAGAGATTGGAAAGGGGATATGCTAGAACTTGTTTTATGTCTTCAATCCCCTTTTATTTTATTTAGAGGAAAAAAAAGCAGATGCATGCCCACACAAAAACCGGTGTGGTGACGTCCGTCCTGGTTCTACAGCGCTTGAGAGGAGAAATTAAAGAGTAGTACGATGGATTACACGGTACCTACGCAGAGCGAAATAAATAAATAAAATGCAATGGAACCAAATCACACGCGCGTCGGCGTCGTCCAGACGGAAGCTGCTGGCACTGGCACTGGCACTAGCAAAGCCGAAAGCGCAGGCAGTTGATGGGCGATGGGCCGGGCCTGCATGTCGGCCAGGCCGGTTTGACTTTGACCAGCAGTCCAGCACAGCATCATCCTACGGAACACTTGTCAACCGCAAACGCACGCGCGCGTGAAATAATTGGATACGGTTGGCATGTTGCGCTGCAGCATTATTCGAATTTCGGCACGTGCCGTGCCCTATCAAACGACGACCGTTTACCACTCCACCGGCGGATTTATCAGAGCAGCAGTAGCAGCTGTTTTCCTCTCAGCAAACTCTGGATGCTTCGATATTTTCCTGCGCAGCTCACTCCTACTTCCGTACCTTGATTTATACAAAATATTAGTATTATTCCTAACAGCTGTCGGATTCCCAGGTAGTGTAGCAGACTTCCTGCAGATATTTCAGGGCTCGCTCGACTCCACAAAAAGGGCCGCACTTCGAGCGCTTATGAAGTTCGACGTGGCGGGGTTCGAGTCTATGTTCGAGAAGGCTTGCTAGTTTCGTTGGCACCTACCTAATTGGTTGCACAACTTTCTTACAATGTAATTTAAGTTAGGTTTATTTGGGTCATGTTGGCTTCTATTCTTCCACGATAATCTATGGATTACTTGGAGATGTTGTAACCAGTCAAACTCTGCTTCTGCTTAATGAAATACCTATCGCAAAGACACGCTCATGAAAAAAAAATATTAGCATCATTTGTATCTCTAATTGAGTTTATTTTAAAAATATATTCAAAGGTCTATTTAATAATATTAGTTATGTACTATAAATATTAATATTTTTATATATGTAGTCAATTTAAAAAGTTGATTATCTCATATATGCCCAAGTGGAGCTGCGGACTAGCTCATACAATATTATTTATCGCACTTGTTTTATATATTGTTGGAGAGACTTGCTTGGAGCAGTTGGACCATATCTATAATAAAATGGCGCTAGCTAGCTATAGCCGTAGGTTCATTTCATTCTTCCATTCTCGTGTCTCTAGAAGTTTGATCGTATTATGGTTGCAGGTTTGATTTGCATAATTAATAATGCACACAAACGAGAGTCGGAAGGTGCATATGCATGCACAGGGACGGAGCCAAGACTTGATAATCACATATGATAAAATATGCGCGCGTATATACACATATATGTATATTAAGTTAGCAAAAGTATAGATAATAATCAAATCAATATTTGTTTTGTGATACAAAAGAAAGTTAAAAGTCTAAAATGATACTGAAAATTACAGTCTCGGTGCAGAAAGTGACCAACACGTAAATATTTGTAGTTTTGCCGTACGTTGTGATCCGAGGTGGCCTAGCACTCAATGACACAGGGTTTATACTGGTTCAGGCAACGTGCCCTACGTCCAATTTGAATCGGTCGGTGA
Organism: Miscanthus lutarioriparius; assembly: GCA_904845875.1. NCBI lineage: Eukaryota > Viridiplantae > Streptophyta > Magnoliopsida > Poales > Poaceae > Miscanthus > Miscanthus lutarioriparius. The sequence continues at coordinate 54,087 of CAJGYO010000596.1, forward strand.
CTTTATTCTTGAGCCTATGTGCTTTAAGTTTGTAGTGGGGTTACAAACGAGAAGGAGAAAGATGTAGGGTACAAGAGGTCCGATCGGACTCTAGTCAAAGGAGCCGAGAGTGACGGGAGCCCTGCTATGCGCTAAGTGTTTGAGCGTGTGCTCGTGGTTTGAACCTAGAGCTTCTGTTGTTGTAGACTAGTGAACTGATCGATCGAATGAATCTACCTGTTAGGAGAGAGCGCATCCTCTTTTATAGATGAAGGGGGTGACCTTACAAGTGAGAGGGAGAGAGTACGTATGCTACTGAGCCTTGTTGTCCACGCCGGCGGATACAAGATGATGGTAGGCGCCCACAATACTATGGAATGTCAGATGCACGTGTGATGTTGTGTTGTCTTCTTTAGGTACGGCGGTCGTCAGCGCCTGCCACACTGTTGATACCTGGAGACTTGCAAGGGGTTTTACCATGTTCGCCTAATTCGGTAAATGCCGGTGCCCACAACACTATCGATGCCTAGAGGCATGTGGGGGGAGTCTTACCGTATGGGAGTTAATGGCGCCCACAATACTGTAGGGGAAAATGTCAGCGCCTACAACACTACTTGGGTTCTGTTGTGCCAGGTAGGTCGTAGAGTACTGTTTCTGCAGGTGTATAGGGTATGGTCCCCAGTATTGCGGTTTGACTTTGTGCGCCCTGCCTTACTTTCCCTGTCCGTTTGCTGGTCCTTACCGAACGGGCGTCCCCGATCGGTTGGTCCCAGTCGGCTCTGATCGCGCCAGTTAGAGAAGAGCAGTGAGCAGAGGTTTGGCGCATCCCCGGTCAGAGACGGGGTTGGAGTCGGAAGCGGTGTTTGGCCAAGCCTTTTGGTCGGAGAGGCCGTCCGGAGGCGGGCTAGAGACCGAATGAGCGTTCCGGTTAGAGAGGCTGGCCGGAGTCGGAAGCGGGTGCCATTCCTCCTCGGCCAGGCCTTCTGGTCGGAGATTGGATTGCCCCTCTGGCCCGTTGTTTAGCTACTTGGGCTGGCCCATGAGTTGCGCGTTGTCTGCTTGGGTCGAGCCTTTGTTAGGAAGCCAGTCCGCGAGGGATCCTGGGTTTATGAACCCAATAGAAGCCCCAGGGCAATTTAGGTAGAATCGTTTGGACGATTTTTATCTTGACGGCGGGTGCGCGCGAGCGCACCCACGGGTGTAGCCCCCGGGCGGTTCAGGCAGAATCGTCTGGGAGGTTTTTTAGAGGGCGTGTGTGCATGTTTTTTAGTCAAGATGGAGTCATCAACCAAGGCGAGTTGGAGTCATGGATCCTGGCGTCGGTGCGTGTCGTGGGATCGAGCGAGTTGGAGTTGTGGATCCTGGCATCGGTGCGCGCCGTGGGATCGAGGCAGTTAGTTTAGGGATCGGGCGAGACGGAGCTCGCGGTCCTGATGGGGCGAGTTCAGGGTCACAGACCCAGGTGTTTTTGGTGTGCAATCGAAGCGTAGCCAAGGGATGGGGCGAGTTCGAGGTCACAGACCCAGGCATTGGTGTGCAGTCGAAGCATAGACAAGGGATGGGACGAGTTCAGAGTCGTAGACCCAGGTGTTGGTGTGCAATCGAAGCGTAGTCGAGGGATGGGGTGAGTTTGGGGTCGCAGACCCAAGTGTTTTGGGTGTCTTGAGCCCTCGAGCCCCGTTGTGTGCGTTACCCCAACCTTGGTTTCTCACAATCGGAGGGGATGAGCTTTGTCGCTTGCCTCGATCGCTCGGGCTCGAGTGACACGCTCGATGAGCTCACTAACGGGTATGATCGAGTGGAATCTGGGTCCGTCGTTCATGACGGGGTTGGCATAGCCCTCTTGTGACATTCCACTGCTCCCTTACCTACAACCTAGCAGATGCCTGGGTCATTCCGGAGACCGACCCGGGTGGCCCGCTGGCCTCCCCTTCGATGGAGATTCTATGGGTTTGGCAGAGGTTTAGGATCAAACGAGAAGGTTGAGATGACCCTGTCTACTTTGGGGCAGATTGGGCGAGGGCCGCACAGGGCTCATCTGCGTTTTCTCCCCTAGCTCTGTTTGACGCGAGGCGGCCTCGAGCCCTTTGTGGGCTGGCCTTCGAACCCCGGTCGGTCGTTGCTCATGTTTGAATGAGGCAACTACCGCTTCGTGACGCAACACGAAGCGTTATGATCACACGCGCGTCGGCGTCGTCCAAATCAAAGCGCAGGTAGTTGATGGGCACTGGGCCGGGCCTGCATGTCGGCCAGGCCGGTTTGACTTTGACCAAAGAGATCCAAAGACAAAGACATCATCGTAGCCTTCTCACGGAGCACTTGTCAACCGCAAACGCACGCGCGCGTGAAATAATTGGATACGGTTGGCATGGGACTGGGAGATAGATTGCGCTGCAGCATTATTCGAATTTCGGCACGTGCCGTGCCCTATCAAACGACGACCGTTTACCACTCCACCTGCGGATTTATCAGAGCAGCAGTAGCAGTTGTTTTCCTCTCTCAGGCTGTCTCCAACGGTGTGACCCAAACGCAAAATGCGTCCTGCACAGTGTTTTGGATAGCCAAAACCATCCTCCAACGGAAGACCAAAACCACGTACGTATTCTGGGTACTCGGCGATTCGGAAGGCATTTCTGCGTCTTGAGAGACAGCGCAAACATGTAGTGGTGGGCCCGTCGGCCGCTTGATGGCGTTAGCGCCTGTCCATCAGCTGCAGCCCACCTCCATGTCGGTTGCTGGCAAGCTTGCCCTTGCTGGCGGCCCGCCTCCACCTCGGCCACGCCATCCTCCTCACATCCGCCATCTCCTCCTCCTTGACGGGATCGAAAGCCGGGCGCGTTGACACTGCTCAGGCGGCAGCCGCCCCCGGCAGCAGAGCCCGCCTCCACCCCTGGGCGGCCCACCACCACCTCCGCGCGTTGCCCTGCTCCGATGCGGCGAGGAGGAGGCGGGGGTGCGCGGATCTGGGCCCCGCCGCCGCTCACCCTGGCCGGCGAGGCGAGCTGGCCCTAGAGCGGCCGCCCAGCCTTGGCGCGGGATCTGCGGCCGGCGAGGAGCGAGGAAGAGAGAGAGAGGGCAAGGGGAGATCGGGAGGAAGAGGGAGGGAGGGGAAGAGAAGTGACGAGGGGAGAGAGAGGAGAGGAGATATTTTTATCAGTGTACAGTGATTTGGGTCGTTCGTTGGAGAAGATAAATTTTGGGTGCGGATCCTTTTTACTGTGCAGCACCCAAATCAGAGAAATGGGTGTTGTGTTTAGGTTGTATCATTGGAGACAGTCTCAGCAAACTCTAGATGCTTCGATATTTTCCTGTGCAGCCCACTCCTACTTGTTCTGTAACTTGATTTATAGAAAATATTAGTATTATTCCTAACAGCCTTCGGATTCTCATGTAAAGTAGGACTCGCTCGACTCCGAAAAAGGGCCGCACTTCGAGCGCTTATGAAGTTCGACGTCGAGGAGGCTTGCTAGTCTCGTTGGCACCTACCTAATTAGTTGCACAACTTTCTTACATGTAATTTAAGTTAGGTTTATTTGAGTCGTGTTGGTTTCTGTCCTTCCACGGTAATATATGGATTACTTGGGGATGTTGTAACCAATCAAACTCTGCTTCTGCTTAATGAAATAACTGTCGCAAAGACACGCTCGAGAAAAAAAATATTAGCATCATTTGTATCTCTAATTGAGTTTATTTTGAAAATATATTCAAAGATCAATTTAATAATATTAGTTATGTACTATAAATATTAATTTTTTTATATATTTAGTCAATTTAAAAAGCTGATTATCTCATATATGCCCAAGTGGAGCTGCCGACTAGCTCATACAATATTATTTATCGCACTTGTTTTATATATTGTTGGAGAGACTTGTTTGGAGCAGTTGGAGCATATCTATAATAAAATGGCGCTAGCTAGCTATAGCCGTAGGTTTATTTCATTCTTCCATTCTCGTGTCTCTAGAAGTTTGATCGAATTATGTTTGAAGGTTTGATTTGCATAATTAATAATGCACACGTACGAGAGTCGGAAGGTGCATATGCATGCACAGGGAGCGAGCCAAGATTTGATAATCACGTATGATAAAATATGCGAGTACATACACATATATGTATATTGAGTTAGCGAAATTATAAATAATAACCAAATCAATATTTGTTTTGGGATACAAAAGAAAGTTAAAAGTCTAAAATGATACTGAAAATTATAGTGAAAGAAAAAAATTAAATAGCCCTAAGTCTCTAATCTCTACCCAATTAACCTAATTCATAGAACAAAATCATTGTAATAATAACTAGAATAAAAGAGAGGGGAAAGATAAAACACTAACTAACGTTGTAACTAGCTAATTGGCCGTATATTATGCAGATCACCTAAGATGCTGTATATGAAAAACTATAACAATAATAATAAGAACAACATAGACAGAGAAGATAACATAAATATTAGACATAAATCACATGGATATCAATAAAGACTAACACAAAGAAGAGATGATAAATAAATACAACACTAATTAGTAATTTTATTAGCTAATTAAGGGGTTATATAGTGGGGTAATAGGGAGGTTGGGGGGTGTGTGCCCCCCCCCCGGCCCCCCTTCCCTCCGTCCCTGTGCATGCATATCTTATCTGTTCATGTGACCCTTGCAGCATGCACTCATGCGATGTGTGTCCATAATCCTATGATGGTTTTGTGGTATCGAAACTTTTATTTGATTTGACCTGTTTGACCCGCCGCCTGTCGGGATACTGGATACATCATACATGTGGTTCCATTGAGGAAGCGTCCCTGATTTTTTTTATTTTTAATCCTTTTTAAAACTATTTTCAATTTTGACACCCTATGAACTCCACATAAGAGATAAGGCACAATATTATTTTATGTCTTGATGAGGATCCATAAATACCACATATATTGAGAGATTTGAGAGTGTCATACAATGGAATATCTGAGTTTTATTTTGAAAACTTACAAAAACTCCGAAACAATGGTGGAACAAAGAACTTTGAGACATACTGCTTAACTTGATCGTTCTGTCTTTCAATTACTCAAGATCCAAGTGAAGGCTAAGAAGCCCCATGGTTGAAGATAATATGGGTAACTTTAAAAGTCAGATCAGTTTATTCTAATCTAGAAGAGAATTTGATTGAACGCATGTGTACTTTTGATGCGTAAAAGCATTATAGCAACTCCTGATCCATTGTTCAAGTTTATCTTTGCTCAGGGACTAGCAAATGTTAAGTGTGGGGAGCTTGTTGACTGTCATTAACATCAATCATAAACCGTCAATATATTCTGCATATGTACTTAATTTCATCACCAAACATAGGTCTAGGGGTTTAAACTAATTCATTCCTTGAGTTCTGGTGAAACAGTGTTTGTAGGAGGATTTAATCAGAAAACCATTAAGAAGAACATATTCATCAAAGCAAATCAAGTTTATTCACGACGAAACTAACTTGGGAAGACTCTAGAACACTCCAAAAGGCAACCCACCGTGACAGAGCATGAGAGGATGACATGTGGGGCCGGCCGGCCCCACCTGCATGCCAGCCGGCCTGTGGGCCCCACGTGTTAGCCCCTCCTCGCTACATCGGTTCTCCACCGCCTTAAGGATCACATCTACGCCGTTGATTTAAGTCGGTTTGATCCAAGTGTCCAAAATTGATGTTACCCCCTATATATAACAGCCCATACCTCTCTCCCTGGAGCCATCCTGAAACCCTAAATCATATCTCTCATTCGGATCAACACACACCAGGAGGATTAGGTCTAGAACTCTCTAGTGTAGTAGATTAGTAGCTCGGGAGTGAGGGTCGAGTTGGGCTCATGCTCAAGTTTTGGATCTAGTCTTGGAGGCTCGACAAAGCCTTGTATCTTCACTTCTACATCTTGTAAGACTTACTATCAATTTATCATATTCTTATCTACATGGCTATACTTACTTTGAATATATATCTTTCTTAGTTAAGGTTATCATTACTTTTATGTGTGGGTTCACAGAGCGCTTAGCTTACTAGTTTACCGGTTAGGCTAAGTAGCCGAGTCTCGTGTAAGCATGATGCTTATACGATGCTCTGCCTGTGAGTACACCATGTTCCCTGGCCGTGTGGTAGCAGCGAGAGGTGACAGCCCCATCTATCCTTTGTAGTCCACCCCATATGAGCAGGTTCTTAAATTGTAGGATCGTAGTCAAGTCAGTAGAGTTATCCTTTGCTGTGCTCTACCGTCTAAGCAGCATCCCAAATTGCACAAGAGTAGAGTTAGTCTTAGCTGTAGTTGGGTATATATATACTTTGATCCTGTAATAAGAATATCACAGGAATCTATCTTACCCTTTGTTCATCTAAGTTAACTAGTTTATATTATCTTAGTGATCTATCCCCTGAGTGTCATTATACATAAATTCCTATCATTACATTTACCCCTTGCTCTAGCTATGTGTCGATGCGGGACCCACAGGATACCCCGCTAGGAACGGAGAAGACCTAGTCCAACTAGGATTCTTCCCATGTAATCCTAGTAGTAGTATTATTCTGTAATCCTACTAGGAACTCTCATTGTAAACCAACTAGGACTCTGATCTCTTGACTATATAAAGGAGGGCGGGGTTCCTAGAGAGGATGATGCAACACAACAACACACAATCAATACAACGCAAAGGCTAACGCCGACTGGACGTAGGGCTATTACTCGACCACAGTCGAGGGACTGAACCAGGATAAATCAACTGTCTCTTGCGTTCACCGTCGAGTTCCGCATACGCTGAAGCCCGAACATACTATCCCGGGTAACCCCGTGGCAGGCTATCGGTGGTAAAACATCGACAGCTAGCGCGCCAGGTAGGGGCTTTCGGCGAATTTGCATCCGAGAGCTCGATGGACCTCGACAACATGATCTTCTCGACGGGATCAACCTTCATCTTCGGCTTGTGGATCTGCGAGGCTAGCGACGATGGCAAGCTTCAAAACCGTCTCCTCGAAGATTCGGATCACCATGAAGACGTTTTTGTTTCGGCGACTACGACAGATCAAGTCACTGGAAGATTCGCGCAGCTCGTGATGTCCGATTCAACTCAGGTTTCGCGACTTTGCGCATCCGACTCGAATTCAGACTCCGCATCCAAGATGGAGTATGATCCGAGTTCTTTCGAGAATCCAAGTTCTTTTCCGATGGGGCTGCAGAACGCGACCTCGGCATATCAAGAATACAACTCGGAGTGCACTCAGAATCCCTTCAAGAAGTTGGATCTTTTCCCATTTGGACACCACAACATGGCAAGGTCTTACCAAGCACAGCTCAAAGGATCCCTCGACCCAGTGCTTAGAATGCCACTAAAAGGAGCTCAGGAAGGTCTCGTACTAACTATAACATCTCAAGACTGTATCATCCACTGCCCAGGCTCTATTCCTGAGGATAGCAGCACCCGACTGGTCGACACGACGACAATAGCAATTCTACCCTACCAAGAAGGAGACTCGATCTGCGACCTTGAAACCTCTACTGAAGTTATCAACAACGACGACAGCGTGAACGCCAGTAACAGAACAGTTCACGCATGGGAAGTACTCATGGTCCACCGTCCTTAGTCACCATTGACCCCCCAGAAGCACCCGACGTCAGATCATCAGATGAATCTGAGTCCAACATATCACCCTTTGCCCAGGGCTACGATGGTGAAACCGAGAGTCAGAGGCAAGCCAGAGAAAGAAGAAACAAATTAAAACAAGGACGCCAACGATGTGCTAGGCAGCGTAAAGAAGCCTGGATCAGATATGAGTCAGATCTAGCCGAATACAATAGAAGAAAATCAGAACAAGAAGTCGAAGAAAGACGTGCGGTGAACACACCCTACAACAGGATCCGAGAAGCACTTGAGGAACTCGGAACAACCTCGCATCCCAACAAACAGCAGGAATAGCTCCGAGAACTTCTCCGGACAGCAGCCCTAAAGACACACGATGGAAGAGCCCGTTCAAGACTACCCGCCAGGTCAACATCTCATAGGAAGGAAGATCAAAATCAAAGGAAGTCCGCATTCGAGAGACTTAGACCAAGTGGATGTCACAACAGAGAAAGCAGGAGGGACCACAGTCAAAACTACCGAGTCAAACAACCAAGATAGATCAGAAGCGAAGCACCCATTCGGACAGCCCCGCAGAACTAGTCTCGCCAAAACGACAACTGGCTAGAAGGAGGTGCTGAATCAGAATACAGAGAAGCTAGAACGCACGATAGATTCCCCTGTTTTGCAAGCAGACTTGCTTCAATACGACTACCGCACAAGTTCAAACCGTCCAACCACTCTAAATATGATGGCAAGACCGAACCAAGGCAGTGGCTCAGAATCTACTCACAATTTATTGAACTGGCTGGAGGAGACGACGACATCAAGACCTTGTTCTTTCCTATGGCCCTAGAAACCATGCCCCTACAATGGTTCGACAAATTGAATCCAGGGTTAATCAGAAATTGGGAGGACTTGCAAAGAGCTTTCTGTGAAAATTTCATGGGTATCATTACGCACCCAATCACCCACGCAGAATTAAAGGGACTCAAGCAGAAAGGGGGCGAAAGTCTCAGAGATTACTATCGACGATTTGGCGAATTACGTGCCCAAGTACATGACATTACCGAATGAGAAGTAATCGAAGCTTTCTCTCACGGAATCATGGCTAGGTGGCAATTTTAGGACTTCTGCAAACAGAACCCGAGAAACAATGAAGAATTCATATGCACAGTAGAAAAAATGATTACTGTGGAGGAGAAGACACAAGAAAGGTTCCCGAAAAGAAGCAACCGAGACAACCCGGATAAGCAAAATCATCGAAACAACAGAAACCAAGAGAGAAAACATGGACCAGACAACACCGTAGCGGTAACTGACAAGTCAAGGAAGTTTTCCAAGCCCAGAAGGTATGACGACATTGAAAACATGCATTGCCCATTGCACCCTAATGGAAAGCACACCATTAGAAATTGCTAAACCTTTAATAAACGATACACAAGAAAAGATAGTAAGGGGAGCACTAAAGAAGACAATCAGAAAAAAGATGAAGACAACCATTAAGACCAGGGGTTCCAAAAATCCAGGGGAACAGTAGCAGTGATCTTCACCGGGGCTCTAGATTTCAGAAGCAAACATCAAGAAAAGCTAGCCCTCCGAACCATCATGGCAGCAGAATCGGCTACTCCAAGATATCTCAATTGGTCATAATATCCGAACTAGTTTTCAAGAGAAGACCAATGGACTAGCGTAGGAAACGCAGGTCATTACCCACTGGTTCTAGATCCAACTATCGCCGGTATGACTGTCACAAAGGTATTTATTGATGGAGGAGCCGGACTCAACATCATTTTTTTAGAAACTCTACGGAAGATGGGATTACAACTCGCCGGGATGATTACACCAACGAGCACACCTTTCTATGGGATAGTACCCGGCAAGGCAGCCATGCCACTTGGACAAATCACTCTACCGGTTACTTTTGGAACTCCCTCAAACTGCCGCACAGAGTTCATCAAGTTTGAAGTTGCAAACTTTGAATCATCATACCACGCAATCCTCGGACGTCCAGCACTGGCAAAATTCATGGCAGTACCACATTACCCGTACCTATTGGTAAAGATGCCAGGGCCTAACGGAGTCCTCTCCCTTCAAAGTGATTTGAAGCGCGCTTTCGACTGCGATGTTCAGGCAATTCAAATTGCAGCCAAAGCACAAGCAACCAATGGTAGAAAAGAAATAGCTGGTATTGCCGTGGAACTGAGCCTGGAAGAACTAGAGATACCAGCTAAAAAGCCCAGCATCCTAGCACCACCAAAAGAAGCCGACATCAAGCAAATCGACCTGGGAACCGGTGATCCCGCCAAAACGGCAACCATCAGTACTCACCTCTCGGCAAAATAGGAACTCGCGCTCACCAACTTTCTTCGGGACAACAAAGATATCTTCGCTTAGAAGCCGGCTGACATGCCAGGTGTCCCAAGAGAGTTGGCTAAGCACAAAATCGATATCAACGAAGGCTCCAAGCCTGTGATGCAACGACTAAGACGGTTCTCACCCGACAAGAAGGCAGCAATTAAAAAAGAAATCACAAAGCTAATGGTAGCCGGATTCATCAGAGAAATCATCATCCCGATTGGCTAGCAAATCCAGTTCTAGTACAAAAGAAGAATACAGACGAGTGGCGCATGTGCGTTGACTATACAGATCTCAACAAACACTGTCTGAAAGATCCATTTGGGCTACCATGCATTGATCAGATAGTTGATTCAACAGTAGGATCTGCCCTATTATCCTTCCTTGATTGCTATTCAGGATATCACCAAATCGCTTTAAAAGAAGAAGACCAGAGCAAGACATCTTTCATCACTCCGTTCGGTGCCTACTGCTACAAGACCATGTCGTTTGGACTCAAGAATACTGGTGCCACTTACCAAAGAGCTATCTAGATGTGCCTTGGTGAACAGATCGGTGAAAACGTGGAGGCATACGTGGATGATGTAGTAGTGAAAACAAAGAACCCGGACACACTTATTGAAGACTTCAAGCAAACCTTCGAAAACCTAAAAAGGTGGAGGTGGAAATTGAACCCAAGCAAGTGTGTATTAGGAGTTCCTTCTGGACAACTACTCGGATTCTTGGTTAGTCATCGTGGAATCGAAGCCAGCGCCAAACAAATTTGATCCATAACAGAGATGGGACCCCCTCGAAGCATCAAAGATGTGCAGAAACTAACAGGCTGCATGGCAGCCCTTAATCGTTTCATATCAAGACTCGGCGAAAAATGGTTACCTTTCTTTAAGCTACTAAAGAAGACAGACAAGTTTGAGTGGACAGAGGAAGCCAACGAAGCTTTCAAAAGACTTAAAGCATACCTCACATCATCGCCCGTTCTCACGCCACCAAAGAAATACGAAGACATGATGCTATATATTGCGGCTACTTCTACGGTGATCAGCACAATGATAGTCATGGAAAGAGAAGAAGAAGGGCGCGTATAAAGTACAACGCCCCATATACTACATCAGCGAGGTTCTGTCAGAATCAAAAATCTGGTACCCGCATGTGCAAAAGCTACTCTACGCTCTCCTGATCACTTCACACAAGCTACGCCACTATTTTGAAAGCCACAAGATTACCGTGGTGACATATTTGCTACTTGAAGGCATCCTACACAACAGAGACGCAACAGGGCGCATATCTAAGTGGGCAGTTGAACTTGGAGCTCTCAATATCGATTTCACCCCACGGAAGGCAATTAAATCACAAGCTCTTGCTGATTTTGTGGCCGAGTGGACAGAAATTCAACAACCTATGTCAAACATCATCCTTGACCATTGAAAGATGTACTTTGATGGATCGCTCAAGCTAGGCGAAGCCGGAGCAGGCGTTCTCTTAATTTCTCCAGACGGAAAACAACTCAAGTATGTCCTTCAAATATTATGGCAAGCTACAAACTATGAAGCAGAGTACGAAGCCCTCATCCACGGGCTCAGAGTGGCAATTACCCTCGGAATCAAGCGATTGCTCGTGTACGGAGATTCGGCAGTAGTCATCAATCAAGTCAACAAAGATTGACACTGCACCAAAGAAAACATGGGCGCCTACTGTGCTGAAATATGAAAGCTTGAAAACATTTTCAAGGATTAGAAATTCTACACGTCCTGCGCGATTCTAATATTGCGGCAGATGTCCTCGCCAAGCTCGGGTCAGACAGGGCGAAGGTCCCACCCGGTGTATTTATAGAGGAGTTATCAGCTCCCTCTATCAAACAACCCGATGAGATAACCCCTGAACTCCTAGTCAAAGGCACCCAGATTTTGGTAATCAACGCCTCATGGACCCAGGCCTTTATTGACTATATTAAAGAGAACAAGCTGCCAGCAGATAAAGAGGAGGCTACCAGAGTCGTTCGCAGAAGCAGGAACTACGTCCTAGTGGGGGAAAAGCTGTATAGAAGAGCCGCGTCATCAGGAGTACTTCTAAAATGTTCTCGTTTGAAGAAGGCAAAGAGATCTTAGACAAAATACACTTAGGTTGTAGCGGAAATCATGCCGCTTCAAGAACACTAGTCGGCAAAGCTTTCCGCACCGGATTCTACTGGCCAACAGCTCTGAAAGACACGGAAGAACTAGTCAGAAAATGAAAAGGCTATCAAATGTTCGCAAGACAAGCTCATGTACTAGCTCACAATCTTATCTGCATCCCACCCACTTGGCCTTTCTCCTGCTGGGGGCTAGATCAAGTAGGACCTCTCAAGAAAGCAAAGGGCAGTTTCGAGTACATCTTTGTAGCAATTGACAAGTTCACCAAGTGTATTGAATACAAACCACTCGCAAAATACAACGCAGCCAAAGCAGTAGAGTTCATCCAAGACATTATGCACAGATTCGGCATGCCCAATCGAATAATCACAGATTTAGGCTCTCCCTTCATAGCTACAGAATTCAAAAGTTGGGCACAGGACTGCGGCTTCAGCATAGATTACACGTTAGTCGCACATCCAGAAGCCAATGGACAGGTAGAAAGGGCTAACATACTCATACTAGCTGGATTAAAGCCAAGACTGTATGAAGAATTGGTAGACTACGGATCCAAATGGATTGAAGAACTACCCAAAGTAGTATGGGGGCTACGAACTCAAATAAGCAGAGCCACCGGTTACTCACCTTTCTTCCTAGTTTACGGGTCAGAAGCTGTACTACCTGCCGACTTGATCTGGACATCACCAAGGATAGAACAGTATGACGAAGGAGAAGCAGAACACACTAGAAGATTAGAACTCGACAGCTCAGAAGAAGTCAGAGTAAACGCTACCCTCCAATTAGCTAGATACCTACAAGGTTTAAGACGCCACTACAACAAGAGTACCCAACCTCGATCACTCCAAATCGGAGATCTAGTACTAAGAAGATTACAAAAAACTGAAGGACGCCATAAACTACTCAGTCCATGGGAAGGTCCTTTTATTGTCACAACAGTCACCGGACTAGGCACATACAAGTTGACAACCGAGGATGGAAAAGAAGTCAGCAACACATGGCACATCAGCCAACTAAGAAGATTCTACGCGTGAAAACAACTCAAGAAAGAATATATATTCAAGCCGCAAGGGATCAATGTCCATGATCAATACAGATAATGTTCATCGACAGCATATGTATTATTATGGCTCATCATCGATTCACGATCAATAAAGATGGTCTTTTATGTCTTGTTATGACTTTCTCCGAAGTTGTCTTCACTAAGCAAAATGGCTGAAACATGCCTGAGCATACCGGCCGAGAGCAAAAGAGTTGAAAAGATGCTTGAGCCCGCCGATGAGGGTAGCTAATAAGCTAACACCCGAACCAAAAGCAAAATGGTTGAAAATACGCCTGAGCATCCCGGCCGAGAGCAAAATAGCTGAAAAGATGCTTGAGCCCGCCGATGAGGGTAGCTAACAAGCTAACACCCGAACCAAAAAGCAAAAACGACTGAAACTAAGCCCGAGCATAAATCAGAGCGAATTCAAGACAAGACCCTCCAGCTACTTGTTCAAAATAGCAAGAGGCTCGGGGCTACACTTGGATAGATCCAAGAAGCGCTACACGGTTTCGCAGAGGAAAGTACTCGGGCAACGCTTGTTCCTGCTCGGCAAGACCTGAAGGAACAAGAAGAAGTTTCCAGAACTCCACCATGAAGTGCTCAGAGACTTATCAATCTCAAGATCACCGGTCCTAAGTCTTTTCAGTACTAACAAGAACACGAAGTCTGCTGAAACAACGATCTATATTGAGTTGTTTACAGGTCACAAATGAAAAGCCAGACAAGCCAGACAAAGCGCTCAACAGATCAAGAAAGTCTGTCAAGACAACGACCCACATATACCAAGTTGTTTACAAGACAATGACATTCAGGCAAAGAAGACGTCAACTAAAATAAAGGATCTTCATTCAAGAAGAAGTATAAGTATTCTGTTACAAAAGCCGGAGTACAAAGGTCGATTTCATTCAAGCAATGTCATCAGGAGTAGAAATATCGATATTAAGGCTATCAACAATCGTACTGGCTAAGTCTTCGACCTCAGCCTCTGCCCTTTCAACAGCATCAACATATTCTCGACTTTCGGCTTCGTCAGCGATCTTGGATAGGGGAAACTCCGGAGAAAGAACCCGGACCTGGGCAAGAACATTCCTGGTACATAAGCGGACGCACCTCTTCACAAACTCCTGGAAACGGGTTGGAACTCAGGGAATGAACTGAGCCCAAGGTTGACCGGAGATGGTCGGCTACTGATCGGAAGGATTTCCACAAAGTGTTCCAGTTCTCAGTGGCCATCGGCAACTTACCAGACAAATCTTGAATAGTCTTTTGAGCCTGCACAAGAACTCTGTCAGCTCCACGCCTAATCAGTTTAGCAAGCGCGAGTTCTTCTTTAGTGTGAGTAATTACCTCCTCAGTCCTATTGTGACTATTGCGGGCGGTGGTCTTCATTTCCTCAAGACCCTCTGAGAGCTTCTGCTTTTCAACTCGGAGAGCTAGACTAGGCAACAAAAACAAGTCAGCGGAAAAGAAAATCAGAATACAAAAGGAAACAAAAAGAACACGCAACACCTTTGCACTCATTCTTTAGGGACTCCACCGTAGCATCCCTCTGCTTTTCCGCCTCAACAACCCGAGCGCGGAGAGCCTTCTCCTCCTTCTGATGCGTCTGGCGCTCGGTCTCCAACTCGGCCAGGCAGACGTCAAGCTCCGCCTTCAAGGTACTCACCTCGGAGGACAACTTTTTCTCGGTTTCAGATGAGAAAAAGAAGCCGGTATGATCACGAGAAAAAGACTAAGCAAATAGAGAGAGAGAAAACCAAGGCGTAAGGACAAGAGAAAGACGAACAGCCAAAGAAAGAACTTCAGAAAAACTAACCTGGAGCTTTTCCCCAAAAGAAGTCATAGAGGACGCCAAGTTCCCCCAGGCTGTGGTCAGCTCAGACAACCGATGAGTAGCATCAAATTAATGCAACACATCATCATCCAAGCGCGAAGCACCGGTACCAAGGGCAGCTGAGGGAGAAGTCGGCGCAGGCAAAGAAGGCAAGGCCAGGGCTATATCCTGGGAAGCCCCGGCTACCTCCTCAGAAGTACCCACCGCCGTGACCACAGTCACCTCTGGAGCCACAGGGTCAGCAGCAGCAGGGGGCCCAGCTTTCCTCACAGCCACCTCACCGACTGTACTCTCCGAGTCCCTCGACTCAGTACGTGGGGGCGCACCAGAAGGCTGACTAGAAGGCGACGGAGGAGTAAGAGAGGGCGAGGGACTACAAGATAATAGGGAAACTTGTCGATAAAAATACAAGTCAGGAAAAAGAAAGGCAAAAAGCAAAGAAGCGCAACAAAGAGTCACTTACTCAGCTATCTTCTTCTTCAAAAAACCGAAAGAAGACCTTGCAGGAGGAACTATGGCGGCAAAAACATCACCGCCACCCTGCGACAGGAGCGGCGCAGCTGGTACTGGAGTCCCGGAAGAAGTCGACATGAGCGGCGCGGCTGGTACCGGAGCTCCAGAGAAACTCAGTACCGGAGCCCCAGAAGAACTCAAGGCTGGAGCCCCAGAAGAACTCGTACCCGACGACCATTTACTACAAAAGGATCAAGACCAAAAGTCAAAACAAAAAGGAAGGATTCAACAATAGGAAAATGAGAAAACAACTCACCGTCGCATGACAAGGGGTGCATCATCATCCTCTTCTTCCTCAGTCTCGACCAAGGCCACCATAGCACCAGCTGAAAAAAGGACAAAAGTTCTCGGTTAAAGACGAAAACAAACAACAGAAGGACATAGCGTATTAATGTGCTCACCTAAGAGCATGCTAGCTATAACTTGAGTACCTGGACAAGTACTTGACTGGCGAGCTTTCTTGATAGCAGGCACACCAGAAGAACCAACCACTCGCCCCCTCTTGTCGATGCTACGAGCAGCTCGAGGAACTGAACAAGGAACATACTCTACATATACATCAGGGTTTGCGGAAGAAACGCCAAGAAGCATTACGGCAGTTTGCGACTTACTGGTTAAAGAAGCCCCGGCAAGACTACCCCCGGTCCCCACAACGGCAGGGAGGACGTCAAGGGGAATCAGGTCAACGAAGTTATGCCCCAACTCCTACGAAAAGAATAGGACAACAAGACAAGGAAGATTAAGCGAAAATAGATACAGCAAAAGAAATACAAAAAGTACCCGCACAAAGAGAAAATAACTTACTACTGGAGGCGGGTTCTTTGCACAGTACTTGGAGATGGTAAGCGGGACAGCGCTTGCTCCTTTCAGCATCTTCTGAAGACGCTCGAGTACCTCCTCGTCGGTCAACTCAAGGGCAGGGACCATGCGTGAAGGATCCTCAGCCCCGGAGTACTCGAAACCGAAGTTCTCTCGCTCCTTCAAAGGCTGAACACGACGGTGAAGAAAACTTGAGACAATACCAAAGCCGGTCAAGCCCTGTTGTTTCAGAGTACTTATCCTCTCAAGAAATGGCTGGATCGCCTGGAGCTCGTCTGGCGTCAGGGAGTTCTTTTCCCACCGATCATTGACCGAGGGACCAGACCCAGAGTGAACAGCGAGAGGAGGAATCAAATTGGCGGCATAAAACCATTCGGCATGCCAATCCCTCATAGAATCAACTAGGTCATAGTCAAAGAATTTGCTTTTAAGACCCTGGCGAAACTGAATCCCGCAGCCGCCAAGAACATTGGTGTCTTCACGACGAGGTTGAGGCTTCAGACGAAAAAAGTGACGGAAGAGAGAAATAGAAGGGGGAATTCCAAGGAAAGTTTCACAAAGATGAACAAAGATAGAAAGATGAAGGACAATATTGGAAGCAAGATGATTCAAGCTAACCCCAAAATAATTGAGAAATCGATGAAGGAAGGTGAAAGTAGGAAGGCAAAGTCCAGCACGGATAAAGGAGACGAAAAGAATGATCTCACCAGGACCTGGAGCAGGAACCCGATGCTCACCTGGAGCTCTCCATTCAGCAATGTCCTTGCTCTGGATCAGACCATCGCTAACAAGCTGGCGAAGCTGGTCTTCAGTCGTTGTTGGAGCCGGCCAAGCCTTCTGGGCAGCCCTCATGGCCACGAACTCTTGGTTCTCGATCACGGAAAGTGATGACTCCTCGTCCACGAAGGCTGCTTGGGACTTGCTCATGGCTTTCTTCCTACCCATGTAATAGCGGAAGCAAAAGGCACTAGGGAAAGACGAGGCTAAGACTACGGCGCTCAGATGATGGCGACAATGGCGGCGGTGGATTTCTGAAAACTAGGGTTTCAAGGCAAAAGCGGAGCAGTAGAGAAGAAGAAGACGAAAGGCCTTTAAATAGATTTTACAGCAGTAAAGCGTGGCCCACCAGGCCCGTTAAAACACGGTGTGAGAACGCAACGGTCCATTTACTGACACAGCTAAAATGACAGAAGGCACAAATCCACACAATGGTACAGTTCAACGGGCACATTTTAGACTTATACATCTAGCACCACAGCGGAGTTATCATATTGCTACAAAAAGAACTCATCAGCCATGAAGCAACGAAGGGATATCTCACAAGGAGCATAACAACCCAGTCCTTATAGAAAGAACTCAGGAATCTCAAAAGCAACCGGGACATCAGCAGAATAAAGAATGACGACTCAGAAGACAATATTCTTTCTATTACAAATGACTTCAAAAGATACAAGATTACACATCTTACAAGACCCAACGAACTCGGTACTACGACAGGCAAGGTAGCAAAAAGGAACCCGGAGACGACTAGGTTCTGGAACGACTACGTGCTCCAAATTGCTACTCGGTAGAGCAAACCGCACCCGGCTATACTATTTTCTTCAAAGGAAGAAAACAGTACATCCAAGGCGGAGATCAGCGGCACGGCGGGACAACATGGAACAAGAGGAGCCTGCAGGCATCTGTCTACCCAAATCCGATGTGATACCGGATATGGTGTTGATCTGCACCGGACAGTCTCAGGGCAGGCGTCGAGGATCAACCCAGAACTGCTGGATGAAGGAACGCATCCCACATCATAAGACTTCCTCCAACTACCGCCACGTACTTCCAAGTATGAAACCGCTGCGGGATTAGTCTACCTCTAATCCCTATCACAAGAATTCCTCCAGCTACGACAAGATGCACATGAACTACAAAATACGCCCGGGGGCTGCTCTACTTCACAAACTATCATATTCATGACTACGGGGATTTCAAACCACACAACAAAGTGCTCGATGAATCAAAGCAGCACACAAGGAGGATATTTATAGACCAAAAAAGCGGTGCACATGGACCGGGAGCACCAGCAGAACAAACCGAACAAAGGACACGGTGAAAAGACAGAATTCAATGAAAGAGAACTCAGACGTGAAGGAATAGTACTCAACAACAAGCATATTCGGGAGAATATACCAACACTATACAACCCGTGAACAAAAGGCATTTACACTCAACCACCACCATACAACTACACCTGACAACAGCAGACTCTACCTCTGAAAGCAGCATACTCTATATCTGAAAACAGCAGACTCTACATCTGACAAAAGCAGACTACCAGAGAATATGCCAAGATTCTGTATCCGAGATCTTTTAGAAGAATGCTCGGGGGCTGCATCAGGGGAAGTTTTCAGTTCTTTGAACAACTCAGATAAAAGACCTTCCAACTCTTTGTTCCAAATAGCAAGAGGCTCGAGGGCTACACTCAGTGAGTGCACTTTTTCTTCAAAAAAGCGCACATCACTCAAAAGACTTCTTCAAGACAAGAATTGCAAAACAACATAAGATTCAAGACCCTCCAACTTTTTGTTCCAAATAACAAGAGGCTCGGGGGCTAAACTCAGTGAGTGCACTTTTTTCTCCAAAAAAGCGCACATCACCAAGAAGACTTCTTCAAGATAGATCACTTCAAGACATCAAGACAAAAAGAACCCAGACCTAGATATACCCAAGCTCTTTTTTGATAAAGAACCCGAGTATATGCTTAGGAACCCTTCGACAAAGAATCAGAGTGATTTCTAAAGAAGACCCTCTAGCTCCTTATGCCAAAAAGCAAGAGGCTCGGGGGCTACACCCAAATGGGAATACTTTTTTCTTCAAAAAGGTACACACCAACCAAAGATCTCACGAAGCGCTACACGGTTTCGCTCAAGAAAGCACTCGGGCGACGCTTGTTTCTACTTGGCAAGACCTGAAGAATAAGACGAGGCTTCCAGAACTCAACCATGAAGTGCTCGAGGGCTTGTCGATGCGGGACCCACAGGATACCCCGCTAGGAAGGGAGAAGACCTAGTCCAACTAGGATTCTTCCCATGTAATCCTAGTAGTAGTATTATTCTATAATCCTACTAGGAACTCTCATTATAAACCGACTAGGACTCTGATCTCCTGACTATATAAAGGAGGGCGGGGTTCCTAGAGAGGACGATGCAACACAACAACACACAATCAATACAACGCAAAGGCTAACGCCGACTGAATGTAGGCTATTACTCGACCATAGTCGAGGGCCTGAACTAGGATAAATCGACTGTCTCTTGCGTTCACCGTTGAGTTCCGCATACGCTGAAGCCCGAACATACTGTCCCGGATAACCCCGTGGTAGGCTATCGGTGGTAAAACATCGATACTATGCTAGTATGTTGACTGATAGATATTCCTTTATTACTCAATAAATCTTTACTCCATTGTTTCCCTATGGTAAAATATAAATAACGATACCTGGAATACTCCCGGTAAAATGCTACAATGGTATTCTATGCGCTTGCGGAATCCTTCATATTTTATTTGCATATCAAGTGGTACCTCAACTCCTTATCAGAATGAGTGATGGTGTATGGCCTATGGTGAAAGACTACGTAGTCCTGAAAGAACAGTTTCATCTCAGACATTGTATTGAATATCATCCCCCTACTAAGGATTTGATCCTCATGGTCATACAACGATTTCCTACACATCTGTAGCCAGGTGTCAGAAACGGCTATATGTGTCATGCGGACATCCCTATAGTTCAGAACGCCACTAAAAGGTACGTTCATCGACCTCAGTTGCATCAGCTCTGTCACTGTGTAAGGCTCTGGTGGAACGTACGGCAGTGCTTCGCTAAGTCCAACCCATGACTCATATGGGGTAGCTTTCTCTAGATCATCTGTGACTAGTCCTCCCTGAACTGGCATAGCATGAAGTACTTTAGTTGGTACTGGTACTTGCATGGCATGAACTGGTATTGGTATATCATATCTACCTTCTTGCTCATCATCCGAATCCTCTGAATCACTGCTAACCTCATCACTGAGCATGTCCTTCTCCTCCTACTCCTCCTCTTCCCGCTAGAACTCGTTTACATCGAAATCATTGTTTATAAGGCCTACTAAGAATCGCCTAGAATCATCGACTGCCATTGGAGAGGATACAAGATGCACCTGCGTGAACTAACCACTGAAATTCATATTACCCGTAGTTGATTCCACGTGAACTGACCACTGAAATTCATATTACCCGTAGTTGATTGGCTCCAATACCGTCGAAGAACGATGGCCCATCATGGAGACCCGACATCTTGTACCCATTCTCCATGATCACCACCTCAGCCATGGCCACATTGGAACCTTGGATTACCCTATTGTAGCGGGACCAGTGAGCATGGTCACGCAAGGGTATCAGGACGTAGTGTGCCCTAGTCTTTCTACTATCAAACCTCTCCTTCAGTGTGAAATCACCACCAAACTTTCCATTCAAATGGACACAAAGGTCGCTGAAGCTAGGAGGTTCATCAAACCATTCTAATTCTTCTTCTATATCCTCAAACATACTCTTTCCTAACACTTCCTCCATAAAAAACTCGGACACAACAATCCATCTACAAAAGCATTTGAGGAAACTTCATCAAGTCGTCGAAATCGTCGTATCACGTACAACTAAGTACCAACACTACAAAAATACTATCTATACTAACTACCATTACTACTACAAACTAACTAAATCCTAACTACCCAACCAAACACTAAACCCAAAATCCCAACTAACAAAAACCTAAACCCTAACTACCTAACCAAACACTAAACCATAACTACACTACAACATACAACCTAAATCCTAAAACCTAACTACCTAACTATACTAAATCACTAACTCTAATCAGCTGATTCAAAAATTAATCACCAATATCATGAAATTGAGGGTCTTGCAGGGGGAAATACCTTAGCAATGACGGGGGACTTTCTAGAGGTCAACCCAGACGATAGAGAGGGCCGCCGGTGGCCTAGCCGGTGTCAGCGGTGCCCGTATGGATGGCTAGCAAGGGAGGGGGCGCGGGCAACCAAGGGGCTGACCCCACCCTCTGAGCAGGGGAATGGGGAGAGTGGGAGGGATGGAGGCACGACCGGCAGTGGAGGGCCCAAGGAAGGGGACGGGGGTGAGCGTGATGGGTGCCTGGAGGCGGCAGCGCATGAAATAGAGGACAAAGAGGAAAGGAATGGAGAGAGGAGGAAGAGGAAGGCTACGTCGCGGGCCTATACTAGGCCTTGCCACACCCTGATCTGCGCGTGCGGCAGCGCCCGCCACGTTAGAGGTTAGCGGCTCGGGTTGCTGCCACGGTGGCGGCCTCACCGCGCCACCATGCACGACGTGGCAGCGTGGTTCTGCCGTGCCATTGAAAGCTCTAGTTTGGTTTTGGTGAATTGATAAAACCCTAAGTGCTAACCTAGTTTATCAAAGTGATCATGAGATAGGTAGCACGTTCAAAGTGGTGAAACAAATAAAGATCATGACATGATGATGGTGATGCCATGGTGATGATCAAGTGTTTGGACTTGGAAAAGAAGAAAGAGAAAAACAAAAGGCTCAAGGCAAAGGTTAAGTGGTAGAAGCCATTTTGTTTTTTTTATCAAGACACTTAGCGAGTGTGATCACGTTTAGGTTCGATAGTCGTACTATTAAGAGGGGTGAAACTCGTATCAAAATATGGTTATCAAAGTGCCATTAGATGCTCTAACTCATTGCATATGCATTTAGGATATAGTGGAGTGCTAACACCATTGAAAATGTTTATGAAAATATGCTAACATACATACACAAAGGTGATACACATTGTGTTTAGCACTTGTGAGCAAGGGTTCAAAACTTCACCGGCGGACAGTCCGACGATGTCATCGGCACCCTGTACAAAAAGACGGGGTTTCACAGAGTGCACCGAACGCTGGTCACACTCGTGACCGGACGCTGACGCGAAGAGCGACCGGACGCTCAGGGCCTGCGTCCGATCAGTACTGACGTACGCTGACGTGGTAGCGTGAGGAACAATAGTGACGCGTGGCAGTTGGAGAATGATCGGACTCAGGTGCTGCGTCCGGTCGTACAGGAGCGGACGCGTCCGGTCGCAAAATAGAGGTTGGTGATTGTATCTGGCTCCGATCGTGGTGATTGTGAGGGGTTCTTGATCTTTTCCCGACGGAGAGACAAAAGATACTCTAGTAAATTGCTCATAGCTTGTGTGATCCTACATGTTTGTATATTGTAGCAGAGTTGCAATATGCAGGGGGGTTATGATTGAACATCAAAGTTGAACGGCGAGTAGTCAATCCAGTTCTTTACCACTATTTCAGCAGTACTTTTCAGCGAATGAACAATATTTTTCTCTCACAACAAATCAGCATAAACCAAATTTCAGCAAGCTACAATTAAGGATGAAAGCGAAAACGAGAAATTCCCGTACCGACCGACACCGAATACCGTATTTCCCGACCAAATATCATTTTCGCGGGATAAAACAGATTCGGGAAGAAATCCAAAATAATTTGACGAATCCAGGATCAAAATCAATTAGAGTGATTTCCCAATCGAATTAACGAATCCCGTATTTGTTCAGAAAAATCCCACGGAAAATTCCCGTTTTAAAGGCCTCCCATGCTGTGTGCCTTTTGAAGGTCACCCTGGCCCTCCTTTTATGCTCTTCCCTTGGACTGCGGCTTTGCTAGTGAAGCGAGGTGGTACTAACACTCGCGAACTAACACTCATTCATTCTTCTGCTGCGCGGCCACGGCCATAGCTGCGCAACAATAATTGGGCCAGCACAGCAATTGCTGATGGACCGGCCCAGTAGCATGGAACAGGCGAACAACGATTTCTGTGTGCTTGCTCTCTTCTGGTCCTTTTGCACGTTGGCAGGCGAACAGGCGAACTAGACATTTGGAGGTTCAACAAAAATACTGAGTTTTAAGTGGTTACATGTATATCGATGTTCCCGTTTTTGGGTTATCGATTCCCGATCGTAATCGACACGTTCCCGATCGAAGTATTCCGTTCCCGATATCCCGTAATATCGAATTCGTTTTCTCGTCCGGCTTTCCCGTTCCCGGTTATATAATGCAGGAGCGGGAATGGTTACGGTGTTTTCCCAACCGTTCCCGACCGTTTTCAACCCTAGCTACAATCTATCATCGTTGCGAGCATAAATTAACTGTGGGCTGTAATAACATGGATAAGCATTTGACTATTGTTTCTATGCCTCTCCACTAGTTGGTCCCAATTAATTTCTAGTTTGAACGGGTCCTTGTTTTGAAATTTGAACCAATTAGCTAATTGTGTCGCTTGCAGCTTCTTCAATCAAGTTTGATTTATTCGTAACCTGTGCATCATATGAATGTTGAACTTGCAGAAACTAGCACCTCGCTCAGCCGGGAGAACATGCATGGCATGGCATCTGACGTGCGATTTTCACATACATGTAGACAAGCATATCTTTCATTCTGTTTTTTTTCAGACAATCAGATTGAGGCGTTCAGCTGTGCTGTTTCATTTCTGACAAACTTGTAAATTTGAAACCTGTTAATCCGTGATGAAAAATTTTCGTCACGGATCAACAAAAAATCGCCACTATGCAACATTTGTGATGGTTTTAGATATCGTCATGGATTAACTCCCGTGACAGTTTACCGAAAACTGTCACAGATTAACGGAATCGGTGAGGATCTTGAACCGTCACAATAGAGCCCGAAGCCTAGCTAGCCTAGCCCAAGCCCATTTCCAATGATGGAAAATAATCGTCACGGATGCATTGCCACGTCATCATAGATGCTTACGTGGACGATGACATGGATGATGACGTGGCATCCCAGCCCATTTAATAATAGCCCAACATCGACGATTACTATTTTTAGCCTGTTTTCAGCCCATTTACAATATGTTTCAGCCCATTTGCAATCTATTTTCCATGGAAACTAGAGAAAGGGATGGGAGCAGGGAGCAGCTGATAGATTGAGTCATTGAGGCATTCAGCGCTGCTGTTTCCTCTCTCTCCCTGAGGAAAAGTCATGCATGTTCGGTTGATCCACAATTGAGCCAAGCATGTGTGACTTGTATTCATTTTCCCTGAGGAAAAAACAGTCTTATATGGTAGCTAAAATGATCTATGCATGCTCTGATGTCTTGCTACGGTGTGTGTGTGCAGCTAGCTGCTTAAAGTCATCTAGAAGCGACGACAATGGCTGCGAGAGAAATCAAGTGAAACGTGCACCTTTGTCATTCAGGTGGTATTTTGCAGCCATCAAACGAAAGCAAATCAAACTGTCATAAACTCGAATAATTTAATACTGTTGGCTTACTGATCAATGGCAGCAGGATCCTGCCACCGAATCGATCTGAGTGTTGTGTAGATACAGGTAGCAGCCTCCAAAAAAAAGTAAGGGTGAAATAGACCTGAAAGTGCATAACAAAAGCCATGAATTTAGAAAAGCCAAAATATTTTATAATTTTGGATTGGAGATAGTATTGCTGTTGAACCATTTACACATAATGTTTGTTCACAAATTTCATAAAGGACTAAAGCTTCAATTCTAATTAAGATACAATTCTAAGTAAATATCAAAAGTAATTTTGGTTAAGGATAACCAATGGGATAACATAATTTCGACCTGATATTATATAATGCCCATCTTTCTCTTCTTTTTTTTTTTTGCAAATCTTTGTATATGCGAAGACACTTATATACACGTACAACCCTAGAGAGACCAAGCCAGGGGATCCTGAAGTTGATGAAATTACCATAGACGTCTCGATGTCGACGGATTTATTGCCTACTACTAAAATGCCCGACATAGTTGCAAAATAGCTAGAACTAATATTATACAATTAACACATAAAATGAAATTGAATCAAGAATGTACAGCTTTTGATTTATTTCAAATGTACACTATCTAAAGGACCTACAAAGAATAATAGATACATTTTCTACTTTGGAGAGTATAATGTCTCTCTAAAGGACGTTACATTCTTCTTCTTTTTTGAAATATGAAAGAATTTGTACATGTACCAACTAAAATGATTTAGCAACAAATTTAAAAGGAGAATCAAAATGTGTGGTCCTTTTGGATACAAATGTCAATGTAATGTACATGATATATAGTATATTGTGTATCAGGCTATCAGCTAGCAAGGGTAAGAATCCCTCAGGTATGTTTGGAGGCATGGCGAGTCCTTCCAAACCCTAGCGTGTGTCTTTAGCATCTCCTTTGCCCTGAGACCGGCCCTCTCGCCGGCATTGACCTGCAGCACCAGCAGCAGTTTTTCCACCACACCGACGGCGAGCATCTCCTGCAGCACCGAGGGCGTCGGCGAGTGCTTGGCCACGGTGTGGAGCGCGCGCACGGCTCTCTCGGTGGCGACTACGGACACCCGCATGACCTTCTTGGACACGACGGCCAGCCCCGCCGAGTGCGCGACAAGCTCCGACCGCCCTCCGCGCAGCCGCAGAGGTGGTCGATGGCCACGACGGCTAGGTCGGAGACGCGGCCGCCGCCCTCGTCGAGGAGCAGGTCGACCAGCGCGGCCACGGCGCCGGCCTCGACGGCCTTCACGCGGTTCCGGCCCCACGGGCAGAGGCGGCACAGCACGCGCAGCGCCGCCCGGACAGCCTTGGAGGACACCCGGTCCGAGACCACGCGCACCACCTCCTGCACCAGGCTGGCGCTCACCGTCATGAGCCGCGCCGGCGTCAAGACCGCCGTCATCGCCTTGAGGAGAAGGATGCCGTAGGCGCGCGACCTGTAGCTCGGGCGGCGAAGGACGGACGCCAGCGCGTCGAGGAAGTCTCCGTCCCGTTCCATGATCTGGGCAAGGCTCCGCTCAGAGGGCTGGAGCGAGTAGAGGACGCCGAGCGCGTCCTCCGCCGGCGAGCTCGTGGAGGTCGGAGAATCCAGCACGAAGTCGTCGTCGGCGGCGTCTTGCTGGCCGCTGGCACGCTTGGATGAAGAGTCGTTAGACGTGGAGGAGTGCTTGGCGACGAGCGAGGCGAGGAAGTCGACGGCGCCCGGCGTGGCCTCGACGCAGCGCCTGTTGCGCTAGCTCTCGGCGACGACGGCTTTGATCTCCCTGAGCGCGGCGGCCGCCTGGCGGTCCCCGCCGTGTCGGCCCTCGTCGAGGAGCGCGGCGACGCGGCACGAGTCGAGCGGCGGGCGCGGCGTGGGGAAGCGCTCGACCTGGTGCGCGGCGCACCAGGCCTGGATGAGGCGGCGCAGCGTGTGGTTGGGCGTGGCGTCCATCTCGGCGGGCGCCAGCGCGCGGCGCGTGACGGGGCAGGTGGCGTGGCCGTCGGTGAAGAGCCAGCGCTCGATGCTGGCGCGGTCGTAGGTGATGCCGGTGGCGAGCGTGACCGGGTCGCGCATGACCTCCAGCGAGATCGGGCAGAGGAAATAGTGGGGGACCTCTCTGCCGCCGAGGACGACGAGACCTCCATGCTGCGGGGTGTGGTCGCTGCTTGCTGCTTGTGCGTGTGATCGGATCGGAGGAGCGAGGTTGACGGGAAAGAGGGGCTTTGTCGAGTGTTTCCTACTTTGTCGAGTGTCAAATATCGAGCACTTGGCAAAGATAGATTTTATCGAGTGTCGCACTCGGCAAATCCAAACACTCAGCATATCCTTCTTTGCCGGCAAAGGATAGCACTCGGCAAAGCCTCCCTTTGCCGAGTGTTGGGCTCTCGGCAAAGCTAAACACTCGGCAAAGTCTAACCGAGGTGACGGCGGCCACCCACCGTTAGGCTTTGCCCAGTGGTCGCCGTAAGACACTCGACAAAAAATTTTTTAATTTTTTTTAATTTTTATTTATTTTCTTTGCGAGTGCCCTGCCTCGGCACTTTCGGCAAAAGACTTCCTTGCCGAGAGTGCGAGGCGGGGCACTCGACAAAGAAAAAAAATTAAAAATTAAATAAAAAACCTTTCTTTGAAGTCTTGGCCCGTGGCACTCGGCAAAGGACCTAACATCAAAATGGGCCCTGCCCGCGCTACCGCACCGCCCGCTTCGCTTGCTTCTGCCCTTCGCCGCCGCGTGCTCACAGACGACCCTCAAGACCGCTGCAGACGCAAGCGCGCTCTGGCGCCCGCCCGCGCCGCCACGCAGACTGCTGGCATGCCACGACGCCGACATCAAGCCCGCCCTCGACCTCCCTCCGCCGATTTGCGGCGCCACGCGCGTCGCCCGCTTCCCGCCACCGCGACCGGCGAAGAGCGCCGCACCCGGCCCTGCCGGCCGTTGCCCCGCCGCTCCCCGCCCTGCCACGCCCCACCGAACGACCGGTGCAGAAGGAGGAAGAATGGGGAGAGGAAGGAGGAAGGAGAGGAAGGAGGAAGAAGGAGGAAGGAGGTTGCCTTCCCGTTCCGTTCCCGGCGCCATCTTCCCCGTGTTCCCGTCTCGTCGACGTCTCTGCCGCCAAGGTATAATGATGTGCCATTGTGATAGTCGGCCTTTGAGCCGTTGTGATTGTCGGCCTTCGAGCCGTTGTGATTGTCGGCCTTCGAGCCGTTGTGATTGTCGACCTTTGAGCCGTTGTGATTGTCGGCCTTCGAGCCGTTGTGATTGTCGGCCTTCGAGCCGTTGTTTTTTGCAGGTTTTGGAAACCTCCCCGTGCAGGGGAGGTGCTGCCAAAATTTAGAATTGACCCAAATCTATTTGTTTTTCATCCAGGTGAAGGAACTGTCTGAGCGGAGCCGGAGCACCTTGGCTACACCGATCGTCTTCCTCGGCGTTGCGGGTCTGCCTGCACCGCGTCGCCTCGCCACTGCACCGACTCTTCACCGCCCCGCTAGCCTGACTCCACCGACACCCTAGGTATAACCCCTCTTTTGTGTACCTTGGTCGTAGATCGCGTAACCAAGTTAGGCATCTCCCGTCCGAAAGAGATACGGTTGGTGGTATGCATATCTTTGCATATCTACGGCCGTATCTTTTTTAGATTGTCCATGTTATTTGGACAGCCCGTGGATGCGTAGATGAGTTTAGTTTCCATGGTCCGCTCCGATCCGAGACAGGGTTTCGGCATTACCTCCCCGTTGTTCTCCAGATACACACTCTCCCTGCCAGGACGTGTATCGCGAGAACAACGGGAGGTGCTGCCGAAATTATGTCTGGGATAGGAGCGGAACCATGGTAACTAACCTCATCTATGCATCCATGGGTGGGATTAGGACCTATCCTCACCTATTAGACAGTATGAAAGTCATGTAGATGTAGTTCATGGTTGCATTACTCGCTGGCATTTTAGAGGATGGATGACCGTCAGTGGATGTACATGGGCTGGAAAAGTCACATGGGGTACACAGATGAATGGTTTCACAAGACCGAGGCTTTTTTGAACAAGGCATTTGGTAAGGCTTCGTCATCACATCTGCTAGAGCCGTGTCCCTGCTCCAAATGTGCAAACAGGAGAAGGATAAACATGGTCGACATGGGTAAACATCTTGTGAAGAATGGATATATGCCGGGCTACACCCGGTGGATCTACCATGGTGAAGCCCATCGTACGAGAGAGGAGGTGGTGAGACCACGCATCGAAGCTTTTGATGATGATGCCGGTGTACCAGACTTGTTAGATGATGTTCACCAAGCACTCGGCGTTGACGAACACGAGAAGGAGGAGATGGAGGCAGCCACAAAGGATTTCTACGAGATGATGAACTCTACTCAGAAGCCCCTTTACGATCGGTCCTCGGTATCTAAACTTGACACCATTGGACGCTTGATGGCGTTGAAGTCCGAGTTAAACATCAGTCGAGACGGCTTCAATAAGATGTTGATCGTGATTGGCACCCTGCTTCCGGAGGGCCACATTCTACCAAAGAGCATGTATGATTCACAGAAGCTCCTTCGGACACTTAAGATGCCGTATGAGCAGATACATGCTTGTCCGAAGGGGTGCGTCCTATTCTGGAAAGAACATGTGGACGTCCCAGTGAAGATCATACGACAGTCCCTGGAGACAGACTCTGGTGATGGTCTGAAGAGTCAGACGACAGTCCCAGTGAAGATCATACGGCGCCTTCCGTTCCTATCGAGGATCCAACAGCTATTCATGAACAAGGAATCCGCGAAACAGATGACATGGCACAAAAATAGAAAACGGTATAGTCCGGAGAAGATGGTGCATCCAGCCGATGATGAAGCATGGAAACACTTCGATGACATATATCGTGAAAAAGCTAGAGAGGCTCGTAATGTACGTGTTGCGTTGGCAACAGACGGGTTCAATCCTTATGGAATGATGGCTGCCCCATACACATGTTGGCCCGTGTTCGTTATCCCCCTCAATCTCCCCCCCGGTGTCTCCTTTGAACGACATAACATATTCTTGTCGTTGATAATTCCTGGACACCCGAGGAGTAATATGGGTGTGTTCATGAAGCCGGTGATTGATGAATTGATCCATGCTTGGGAGGTAGGGGTATGGACATACGACAGAGCTACAAAGACAAGCTTCAAAATGCATGTTTGGTACCAGTACTCCATGCATGACTTCCTGGCGTATGGGTTATTCAGCGGTTGGTGTGTTCACAAGAAGTTCCCATGCCCAGTATGCAAGGAAGCTTTGAGGTTCATCTGGTTATGGAAGGGTGGCAAGTATTCGTCGTTCGACGCACATTGGCAATTCCTCCCTTCTGAGCATCCATTCAGACAAGACATTAAGAACTTTATGAAAGGTGTCGTAGTGACAGACCCTCCACCGCGGATGATGACTGGTGCCGAGGTTCATGCGTAGATAGATGCTCTCGTGTCCGCTCCAGATGGTGGGTTTGTGGGATATGGTGAGCAACATATGTGGACACATAAGTCAGGCTTGACGAGGCTCCCCTATTTCGATGACCTTCTTCTGCCACATAACATCGATGTAATGCACACCGAGAAGAATGTCGCCTTGCACTTTGGGGAACACTCATGGACACTGAAAAGTCTAAGGACAACACTAAGGCTAGAGTGGACCTGGCAACGTTATGTGATAGACCAAAGCAAGAGATGCAGCCTCCTAAAGGCAACAAGACATGGAGGCGGCCTAAGGTCGATTTCGTCTTGACCAGGGATCAGAGGAGGGAAGTACTTCAATGGATCCAAACGCTAATGTTCCGATGGGTATCTGACAAAATCTGGAGGAGGGAGTCAACTTAGGCACTCTGCGAGTCAACGGGATGAAGAGTCATGACTTCCACATTTGGATTGAGCGGCTTCTTCCAGCGATGGTTCGAGGCTATGTCCCTGATCATACATGGCAAGTGCTTGCAGAGTTGAGCTATTTCTTTTGCCAGCTTTGTGCAAAGGAGCTTGACCGGTCCGTCGTTCGTGACTTGGAAAAGCGGCACCTGTGTTGGTCTGTAAGTTGGAGAAGATCTTTCCACCCGGCTTCTTCTTGCCGATGCAGCATTTGATTGTGCACCTCCCCTATGAGGCACGTATGGGGGGGCTCGTGCAGGCCCGGTGGTGCTATCCAATTGAGAGATGTCTGAAGACTGTTCGAATAAAATGTAGAAATAAGGCCAAAATTGAGGCTTCCATTGCAGAGGAAACCGTTAGGGAGGAGGTGGGAACCTTCACACAGAAATACTACAAACCGAACCTCCATCCTAGCGTGCATAATCCACCCCCTCGTTACAATGCTGGCAAAAATGAATCGAAGCTCAGCCTTTTCCAAGGGCAGCTCGGATGCGCAAGTGCATCGACCACTAAGCAATTGAAAAATGAAGAGTGGCGCAGTATCATGCTGTATGTGTTGACCAACCTTGTCGAGGTGCAGCCGTTCATTGGGTAAGTTCTCAACCCCCTTGTTTCGATACGCCGTCACACTATTTCGCATCCAAACCCCTTATTTCTCTTTGGTACAGGGAATTCACTCGTCAAACCTGGCAAGGACGAAGGGATCCAACCCCGCAGGAAACTGATACCCTTCTTTCAAAGGGTGCGGGACCAGGGAGGCCCGATTTCATTTCTTGGTTCAAATGGAAGGCCCAAACTGATGTTACTATAAGTGACGAGTTAAGACAGGTTGCAAAGGGTGTGCCATTAGGGTCAAGTCATTTAACAGCTACGACGTGAATGGATATCGCTTTCAAACAACATGCTACGAGCAGAGTCGGCCCAATCGAAAGACCAAAAATAGCGGAGTTTTAACACCAGGCACTGATGAGGTCCAATATTATGGAAGAATTGAGGAAATCTATGAACTTTCATTTCATGGTTCTAAAGCTCTTAATCCTGTCATATTCAAATGACACTGGTTTGATCCTAGAGCAACGAGACGGACCCCTAATCTTGGGCTAGTGGAGATTCAACCAGATTCCGTCTACCTAGGAAAAGATGTCTATATTGTGGCTCAATAGGCCTACCATGTGTATTATATGCCATACGCGTGCCAAGACAAAGAGCTTAAGGGTTGGGCTATTGTGCACAAGGTATCACCACATGGTAAACTACCTGCCCCAAACGATGAAGATTACAACTTCAATCCAAGCACATATGAGGGAGAGTTCTTTCAAGAAGAGGGGCTACAAGGAAGCTTTATGATAGACTTAACCGAAACGATAGAAATGGAAGTAGACAATGAAAGGGTTGATGATGAGGATGCTGGAGATGAGGTCCAAAATGTGGATGACCTACAAATGCTTGAGCGATTACGTTTAGGCAATGACAATGAAGACAACATTCCTCCTTTAATTAGTGTTGATGATTTGGACAATGTTGATAGCGATGATGAGACCTATGATCCAGCTAATCCAAATAATGACGATTATTTCTAATAAATGTAATACTAAAGTTGATTATCATTTTGCATCTATTTCTAATTAAGTGTTTTGTAAGCATGAATATTATTTCTAATACATGTAATACTTTTCTTTTTTTCCAGGTTATTCAACAAAGATAGCGGGTGGGCGTCACAGGCCCGTCAGGTCGCTTTACCAAGTGGGGAAGGAGGCTGAGGGGTCAAACGTGAGGAGGAGGAGGAACTCGATCAGTAGGAGGCCCCCGGCACATCTCCAGGTGTCGGAGGAGGCGGAGCCGGTGATGCCCGTGGAGAGGGCGCACGAGGAGGAGCAGGAGGAGGAGGTTTCACAGATGCCCCCCGAGGAGGAGGACAAGGAGGAGGCGCCCTTCGACGAGCAGGAGGCGTTGGCGGGAGGCATGGGTTCCTCTTCCTCTGCTCTAAGGGTGTACCTGCGAGGTGCCGTGAGCCTCCCTGCTTTTCTGCTTCCTCACCGCCGCCCAGTGATTCGCCCTGAAGGGCAAAAGTAACTAAACTTGACATTTTATTTGCCCCTACTTCATATGATAAGTTCAAACAAAGATGAACTACTAATTTTTCTTAATCACATGTGCAGGAACTGGGTGGTTGTGTCCGGTGCTGGTGCACGCACCCCCAATGGCATACTGGGTCTTTTGTGCAGGCAACACTACCCCAGCATCGTCACGTACAAGAACAACACGTTGGCGGCCTGTTCGTTTGACCACTATGCCATCGCCGCTGATACGGAGCCGTACCCCAACAAGGCAGCATGGGTCATTAGGGAGCTCTGGGTAAGTCGCATAGCATTGCTTCTTTCATTGAACTTTTTCTTTAAAAAATATCCATACAAATATCGTGTTTGTTTGCAGGCTTATTTCAAATGCGAGGAGGGATTTGAGGGCAGGAAGGATCAGGTGGCGACCAAAGCCTGCAAAAAGCTCGTCGTTGACATGATTCACGAGGCGAAGATCCAGGCCGTTGTCACCTACTACGGGTCGAAGCTTGGACAGAGGGTCAAAAAGGCCGATGCCAGAACCATGGACCTGACCCGGGAGCAGTACATTGAGGTACATGAGAACATCCAGATTGATTCGTTTTGAGAATAAGTAGGTTTAATTCGATCATCTTATATGTCAATTACCGGATGACATGCAGATGATTCCCTGGTGGTGCGGATCGTATCCCGAGGCGTGGGAGAAGATTGTGGACAACTGGTTTATGGAGGGGTATGCCTCGACGCACAATGCTGCAAGGGAACGGCGTTTGGAGATGCAAGGACCAGCACACCATCAAGGCAGCCGCAACCTCGCTGGATACAGAGATGCATGGGTACACGAATTTATTTATCTATTCTGATGCTCAAATATGACTGATTTCTAATCTTCTTGATGTCTTTCTCGTAGAGGGCGGCACATCAAGGCCAGGAGTGCTCGGACTTCCATGCATGGTGCATGTCCCACAAGGGAAAGGCGACGTCCGACGTCTCCTTCAGCCTGGAGGACGGGCCCTAGGAGTACACGAACCCGAGCGTCCACACCCGCATCAGCGAGTACACGTCGGCGGCAAGGTTAGTCCATGGGCCAGACTTCGACCCGTGCACGCAGGAGATTGATACGGAGCTCGTCATGAGGTTGGGAGGAGGGAAGAAGCACGGCCGCATGTGGATTGCCAATGGCACAATCGACTCGACCGCTGTCCCCGACCTCTCCACGATCCGAGCCTAGAGCATGAGCGAGAGCCCAGCCATACGCACACAGCCGACCGTTGCACAGCAGTGGGTCGACGTCCTCAAGGTAATTTCAGTTTGACTCGTCGTATATTGACTTTTACACACCGTAATTAGCTATGCATTACTGAAACATTGGAGTGAAATGTTGCAGGCCTGGCTCGAAGAAGAAGCTCGGCAGCGTCAAGAGCTGTGGGCGCAGCTGATGTCCCAGCGTCAGACCTATGAGAGTAGGTTGACGGGCATCACGGAGACCTATGAGACTCGGTTGTTGAGCATCACGGGCTTTATTCAAAGCCTTGGGCAACATACGGGTCTTGCTGTGCCACCTGAGCTGCTCGCTCCACCACCTCCACCTGCAACCTCACCCTGGGATGGACCTACACCTGTGAGTATGAAAGTTAACTGCAGTCTCTTACATGCAAGTAATTTCTAATTAGCTAGCCAAGTACATGTCTAACACATAGAATATATACTCCTTTGTGCAGCCTCAGTCGGCGGGTTCCAATAATCCGCCTAATCCTCAGGATCCGTATCAGTCACCGCCCGATCAAAGGCGTATTTGGTAATGAGTTTGAACTTGTCCATGTTCATGGAATTGTGGTAATAAACTGGATGTTAGATGATGAACAACTTTTGAACTTGTGAATTTTGATGTGATATATTCAGACACTTATGTTTGTGACTTCTAAATGGTGTTTGTGATATGTAAGTGATGAATGTGTGATGAATGTCATGGATTTGAAGAATGTGATGAATATCTGTGAAATTTTCTGTTTGAATGTGTGATGGAAGTGTTGGAATGTAAAAACAAGAAAAAAATAGGCAATTATAGACGCTTTGCCGAGTGTCACACTCGGCAAAGGCCTCTTTGCCGAGTGCACTGGGCACTGCACTCGGCAAAGCTGGCAAAAACTAGAGGGAAAACACCAGATTTCCTAGCTTTGCCGAGTGTAATTGCAAGGACACTCGGCTAAGCTAGGCTCTTTGCCGAGTGTCAGGCCACGGCACTCTGCAAAGGGGAAGGCTTTGCCGAGTGTCACCGCAGACACTCGGCAAAGAGAATTTTTTTTTAAAAATAAAAAAATTCTTTGCCGAGAGCCGACACTCGGCAAACAATTTCGGGAAAAAAATTATATAAATTCTTTGCCGAGTGTCGTCCTTGAGACACTCGGCAAAGCAACCGTCATGATAGCGCACCATTAATGGCTACTATTCTTTGCCGAGTGTTTTAGGCCAGTAGTGGAAGCGGAAGAGCGATGGAAGGCTTGTTTTATAGGTGAGGCGAAGGGAAGGGGAAGCGAAGAAGTCAACCCGCGGCGATGCGTGTGGTCACTGTGGATGAAAACGGATCCGAAACTAACGGATATCACTGATATTATATTTGTTTTCATATTTCTGTCCGGATTTGGATTCGAATACGGATATTGTCTGTCACAGAACCGACCAATTTATAAGAGCACAAGTACAAAAACAATCGCCGAAACGATCAAATTCTCGAACTTGAGCCCATATAAACCCGGTAGTCAACTGAAATCTCGAAGGATTTTAAACCAACTTGCATACAACCAAGATCACAGTAATTCAACAGAACATATCGTATGTTACAACATTTCATGAGACGTTCGCAAATAGATTACATCATCACAGAGTCATCGTTATTACAAAACAAGTCTTGTAAAACATGCGGAAGCAAATAGTTTAACTCACACACCCGAAGTTCAAATACATATCTTGTTCACGATCACAGCCCATAAAAGCATTCAGATAAGAGAACAGAGATCATGCCCATGATCTAGTCTTCATCACCCGCCGTGTGGAGACAATACTTACAGAATCCCTGATATAGAAGGTCATCAGCAACAAGAGGAAAATAAACCCTGAGTACGGGAATGTACTCAGCTAGACTTACCCGCCATGAAACCAAAATAAATGACACCAAGGATTATGCATAGCTTAATGTAGTGGATCTGGGCCGACACTTTCTTTTGGCGAGAAAAGCATAAGTAATAATGATCAACTCATAGCCCTGAACTAGCAAAGTGACTTTTTAGCCATTAACTCATCAACTATATTAGCTTTTTGTACTAAGAAATCATTTTATTAGGGTGCAAACATTAATAACCATATCGGTATTCATTGTGGCAACCTTATCATCATCATCCATTTAACCATATCGTTAAATTAATTGAATCTCACGTTGTCATTTGCTCGGTCAAGTTCTCACTATCCGGGAGAGACGGCGATTCAAATCGATTCCTATCCAAATTTGGAGGGTGTTCCTAAACACAAACCCTGCTTCTCCCATCGGAGTCGCAAACAAGTCACCTTTGGTATGATTCAGGAGTCCCAAGTCCGATCAGATCAACATTCTCAGAGAACCACTCTGCCAAGGTTGTTCGGGACTCTAACCCGCCTTGGACTTATGCCAATGGCTCTCCGCACATCCTTACTACCTCCAGAATGCCGCTTGCTGCGTCGCGTCCCCGGCCCGAGTCGAGCTACTAGGCTTCGTGGTCGGAACGACTTATCCCGTCCGGCTAAGTGTTAGGTGCGTTCAACATGACATGAGGACGTCTACAGATATCGGTCCTTAAACGACTCGAGACGGAGTCACTATGTTCAAACCTACACAAGACCCTTGGTCTTAATTCATTATTCACATGGTTCTTTTCCACGATAGCAAATATAGCCAACCGTGATCCACCTCATCCTAAAGCTCACGGTGGTGAAATCACGACTTCTACCGCACTAAGCATGGCTAAGCATTTACCCGCTCCCCGAACTTAAATAGGATTCTAGTGCGTTATACGGACAAGGAAGGATATATAATGCAGCAATTGGTTCTAACTAATTCCTATACTTAATGCATCATCAACAATAAAAGGTACTCAAAGTATTTGTAAAAACATGGAGGCTTAATATGCTCCGGGGCTTACCTTTCAGGAACGAGGAAGGCTGGTGGTCAGGGCACTCGGGCAATTCCTCCGCGGCGACTGCTTCGTCGGCTTCCTGCACCTCGGGCTCTCCATTTTTAACCAGAGCTTCTACTATACAAGACTAGCTTACCCACAAAATTTCATAATTTTTGGATCACAGAAACTCAAGATATGATTTAAACAAGTTTGCATGCATTCAAAAACACTTTTCAAGTTCCTATTTAATTCACCCAAAATTTCTACATAATGTGTTCAAGACATATTTTTCTTAAATACTAGACCTAACTGTGAATCTAACAAAATTGGAACCACCCAATTTGGATCTACAAAACAGGAGATACAAAAATATCAAATCAGCATTCAAAACTGCATTTTTGAACTAGCCCTATGACTACACAGCCACTGACAAGCGGGACCCGGGTGTCAGCTGACCCCACCGGTCAGCGAGACGAAAACAGAGGAGGCACGACGACGGCGCGGCACACGGCGAAACTCGCCGATGGCGGCTCCTCCGGTGAAAGTGACGGCACCGGCGTGCTCGCCTCGACGAACCGCATCAAGCCATATCCTACACGCAACCTCTACCGAACCCTAGGTAGGTCGGCCATGGCGCACGGCGGCTCGGCCATGGCGCATGGCGGAGCTCCGGCGAAGTACAGTGCCCAGTGCCTTGTTCAGGTGCTCGTAGGCCTCCTGGGATCACGGTGGACCTATCTATGTTACCGCTATAGGCTGAGGTGAAGTGCTCGAGCGTGGCCACGGGAGGTCACCGGCGGCGACCAGGGCACGACGGTGCGTGGCCGTGTACCAGCTAGGCCAGACTGGCTTCACCGGTAACATCAATGCTAGAGCCACTACGCGTGCTAGAGAAGACAGAACGAGGGTTATGGAAGAAGGAGTGGTGCGGTGATGCTCTGGCCACGACGAATCGCAACACCGGCGAGGTCTGGCCATGGCTACGGCGTCGAAAATAGGCCAAGGTTCTTCACCTAAGATCGATTTGACGCTACAAGTCGGTGGAGATGATGGAGCTAAGCAATGCGGAGCTTCCGGCTAGCTGGAGCGAGGTAGAAGGCGATGGCGAGCGCTCTATGCGTAGGCAGAGCTGCTCGACGGGACAATGGGGGGCGGTGGCTCAGCTTCGGCGCTTCTAGCGAGCAGAAGAAGTGAAGGGGAAGGCAGAGCGCGTGCGGGTGAGTGGAGAGGCAGCAGGGCGTCGTCCACTTCAAGCTGGCCAGCGCGCGGCGTGGTCAAGCCAAGTCGAGCGCGTGGCGGCCACGCGGCGGCAACCTCCTGACCATGGTCGGCCATGATCGGTCTGGTCAGAACGGCCATCAGGCCTGATGAAGCCGACTGACAGCGCCATTTGGAGCCGATGGATTTCCGAATCCTTTGATCATTAGTGCAAACTCCCTAAACAAAAGTTGAAGCCCTATGTGCCAGCTACAAAACTCATTTAGAGACCAAAGTCTAATTCGCAAAGGATGGAGAGTAAAATCATGCCAAAGTTGGTTCAATCAAACTGAAATGGCATTTAGGACTTAGAATATTTTCAAGTGTGGATTCAGCTTTCAATACTGACTTGTGGGACCTTTTGGAGCATGTTGTGCACATTTTCATGACTTGGCTTCTAAACAAAGTTTGTTCCTTATTAAATTTGCTACAACTTTGCTTTAGGTTGCTCAAGCATGCAAAGACTCTAAGCTGTACTTTTTAAACAGTCAAACCAAATAGCTCTAGGGGTCCATAATGGTCAAACCATGACTTGGAGACCTAATTAGGCAAAATGATCCACATGAACATTGTTTCTATTGACATTCTAGGTGTAACTAAGTTACTTAAGAGAATTATTAGCCACACCACACATTGGTCACACCAAACTCAAGCATTGTATGTATTGAAACAATTAAAAACACACGAAATGTTACACTTGTTTCGTAGCCGTGTTTCACATGTTTCATGATTGTGTTGCATAGTACTATTAACCATGTTTCACTAAAGTGTGTTGCATATGTTGCACTTGAGTGTTGCACAATATTCATTTCATAAACAAACATACATGATATATGGCAATATGTTACAATGTTTCAAGAGCATGTTTCATGCAATATGAACTCATAAATGGATGAATGATGCTCATGTTTATGAAATGCAAGTGCAAATGTGGAAGCCAAACACCTGGGGTGTTACAGCCCTCCCCCCTTATAAAAATCTCGTCCCGAGATTTGAAAAGCGTACCATTGTTGATAGAATTCCTTATAACCATCCCTCAAATAATCTTCCCTTTCCCACGTTGCATCGCGTTCACTACCCTGATTACTCCACATGACTTTGTAAAACTTGACCACCCGACTTCGAGTCACTCGCTCACGAGTGTCAATCACTCGAACCGGCTTTTCTTCAAAGGTCAAATCAAATTTTAACTCGATATCCCCCAATGGAACTCTCTCTTCAGGGACGCAAAGACATTTCTTCAATTGGGATACATGAAAGACATTGAAGATAGCACTCATCTCTGGAGGTAATTGAATCTTGTACGCCACCTTACCACTTTTTCCAATGATTTCAAACGGACCAACATATCTCGGCGCAAGCTTTCGCTTAACTCCAAAACATTGGACACTTTTCATAGGTGAGACCTTCAGATAAACGAAGTCTCCAACTTCAAACTCAATAGGTTTTCTACGTCGATCAGCATAACTTTTCTGCCTAGCTTGAGCTACGGCCATGTGAGTTTGGATAGTACGGACTTGTTCTTCGGCTTCTTGAACAAAATCAATTCCATAATATCTCCTTTCACCGGCTTCTACCCAGTTCAACGGGGTTCTACACTTCCGACCATACAAAGCTTCAAACAGTGCCATCTTTATACTCTCTTGATAACTGTTATTGTACGAGAATTCAGCTAGGGGTAACCATTTTACCCATGAGCCCTTAGCGGAGATGACACATGCTCTCAACATATCTTCTAAGATTTGATTCACTCGTTCAGTTTGCCCATTGGTTTGCGGATGATAAGCAGAACTTCTTACTAGCTTAGTTCCTAATAATCCGTGTAAGTGCTCCCAAAAGCGAGCAGTAAACTATGGTCCTCTGTCCGAGACAATAGTACGAGGGATCCCATGAAGTCAGACTATCTTGTTAAAGTACAACTCCGCATAGTCGGTTGGACGAAAGTCTATACGGACAGGAATGAAGTGTGCTGACTTGGTCAAACGGTCAACAATCACCCAAATAGAGTTAAAGTTCCTCTGAGTAGTAGGGAGTCCAACAATAAAATCTATACTTATCTCCTCCCATTTCCAACCTGGAATAGAGAGTGGCTGAAGTAATCCAACTTTCATGTGCACAGCCTTGACTCAACAACAAGTGTCACACCTAGCCACATAAGCGGCTATCTCTTTCTTCATTTTGGTCCACCAAAATCGAGGCTTCAAATCATGATATATTTTGCTACTACCAGGATGAATAGATAATTTAGAGGAATGAGCTTCGGATATGATTTGATTTCTAAGCTCTCTATCCTTCAGAACTACCAACCTATCCTTGAACCATAACACGTCATTCTCATCTACTCGAAAATGTTTGGTTTCTTGCTCTTTCATCTTGCGCTTGATGTGGAACACACCGGCATCTGTCTTCTGTAGCTCGATAATTCGACTCTGTAGAGTACAACTGACAGTGATGTTGTGAAGGACTGTAGGATGAAGGAGCTTCGACAAATGGACATCACTCTCAATCAAAGAGTGGCAATGAGACTTCCTGCTTAAGGCATCCGCTACGACATTTGCCTTGCCAGGGTGATAGTGCACTTGGAGGTTATAATCCTTGATCAACTCGAGCCATCTTCTCTGACGCATATTGAACTCAGGTTCAATGAAGATGTACTTGAGACTTTTATGATCAGTGCAGATGTTGCACACATTGCCAAGTAAATAATGTCTCCAGGCCTTCAAGGCATGAACAACTGTAGCGAGTTCTAAGTCATGCGTTAGATAATTCACTTCATGCTTCCGAAGTTGGCGACAGGTATAAGCAATGACTCTACCCTCTTGCATAAGAACACCACCTAGCCCAATACCTGATGCATCGCAGAACACATCAAAAGGTTTCTCGATATCCGGTTGTGCCAAAACCAGAGCCGAAGTTAGAAGAGTTCACAGGGTATGGAAAACCGCATCACACTCAGGAGTCCAGACAAACTTGATGTCTTTTTGCAGCAATCGAGTCATAGGCTTGGCTATTTTAGAGAAATCTGGGATGAAGCGACGATAATAGCCAGCCAACCCCAGAAAACTCCAAACCTCATGCACCGAGATTGGAGCCTTCTAGTTCAACACTTCTTGCACCTTGGTGGGATCAACCATAATTCCACCATCGGACAACACGTGTCTAAGAAAAGGTACCTCACGAAGCCAGAATTCACATTTGCTGAACTTTGCACACAGCTGGTGTTCCCGCAATCTAGTGAGAACCACCCGCAAATGTTCAACATGATCTTCTTCATTCTCAGAATAGACCAGGATATCATCTATAAATACCAACACAAATTTGTCCAACTCGGGCATAAACACTGAATTCATCAGATACATAAAATGTGCGGGGGCATTGCTCAATCCAAAAGACATAACCAGATACTCATACAGACCATATCTCGTAGAGAATGCGGTTTTTGGGACATCCTCAGGCCGAATCTTGATTTGATGATACCCAGATCTCAAATCAATCTTGGAAAAGACTTTTGCTTTGGATAACTGATCAAATAAGATATCTATGCGTGGCAGAGGGTACTTATTCTTGATTGTAACTGCATTCAAGGGTCTATAATCTACACACATGCGTAGGGATTGATCCTTCTTCTTCACAAAGATAGCTAGGCACCCCCACGAAGATGAACTAGGACGGATAAGGCCTTTCTTTAGAAGTTTATTCAACTAGGTCTTAAGTTCGGCTAGTTCATTGGGAGGCATTCTATATGGCCTTCTAGAGATAGGAGCTGTGCCAAGAAGCAACTCTATCTTGAACTCCACTTCCCGATCCGGGGCATTCCAGGCAAATCATCAGGAAAAACATCTGGAAAGTCACACACTATAGGGATATCTGCAATAGCCTTTGCTTGCACCGCATTAGCCGCACAAGAAAGATTGATGTCCCTGGGTAGCTGCACCAGAAAACCCTCCTGATTACTAGGATCTCTGAGCATGACTACTCTAGTTGATGTATCAATAAGCACCCCATGCCTGCTCATCCAATTCATTCCCAATATCACATCGATACCTAGCCCCGGTAAAACTACCAGATCAACTTGATAACTTCGCCCCTCTATCTCAAATTGTACGTCCCCAACTACCAGCTTGGTTGGGATAACGCCACTAGCAGCCCTAATACAATAACCCTCACCCTCAACAGTATATGTTTTCTGCATAAACTTGGATGCAAATGCTGGACTAATAAATGAATGCGAAGCACCTGAATCAAATAGTACAACTGCGGGGTGTTGATCAATCAGAAACTTACCAGCAGCCACTACCTCTCCTGAAGGAATCTCAGTAATATTAGTGTGGTTCACCTGCCCC
Source organism: Miscanthus lutarioriparius (assembly GCA_904845875.1). Lineage (NCBI taxonomy): Eukaryota > Viridiplantae > Streptophyta > Magnoliopsida > Poales > Poaceae > Miscanthus > Miscanthus lutarioriparius. Next base: position 96,363 of record CAJGYO010000596.1, read on the forward strand.
TGACGACCACCTTGGTAGTTATTCTTCTTAGGGTAAGGGCATTCCCTTGCCTAGTGGCCTATCTTGTTGCAGTTCCAGCACGGCATGTTGCTTGGAGGAGCCCTGGAACTGCCCTGACTGGTAGTGCCCTTGGGAAGAGCAACTGTAAATGCCTTGCGAATCCCAATCTTGGCGGGATTCTTCTTCTGCGGTGGGCGAAACTTAGCGGCTGACGCTGGAGGACAGAATGGAGCCCTCTGTGTGACAGGAGCCTTGGATTGTGAGGCACCCACCTCATAGGCCCTCTTACAACTTTTTGAAGCCGCATACATAGCATTGTTCTTCTCTTGCGATAAAGCATCACTCACAAACTCATTAAAATGAGCACACTTGCAATTTCCCATGGTCTTCATAAGTTTGGGACTAAGTCCCCGCTTGAAACTTGCGATCTTTTTAGCATCAGTGTCAACAAACTCAGTAGCATACCTTGCAAGGTTATTGAAAGCCTGTAGGTATTCATTCAAGCTCTTGTTCCCCTGAGTCAACTTCATGAACTCTGTATGCTTGATCGCCATGAGACCAGAAGGAATATGATTTCACCTAAAAGCAGACTTGAACTGATCCCAGGTGATTTGGGCATTAGCGGGCATAGTGGACCGATGATGACTCCACCAAATGCCAGCTGGCCCCTGCAGTTGGTGAGATGCGTACTCAGTCTTCAGCACCTCAGTCAAGCGGAGCAGACAGAACTTCTGCTCGAGAGTATTCAACCACTCATCAGCTTGTAGAGGCTCCTCAGCCTCCTTGAAGATCGGGGGTTTCGTGTCAAGGAAATCCTTGAAATCACTGTATTGATTTGGTTTCGGTCCTTGGCATGGACCACGACCATCCTGATTCACAATCGTACGGAGGGCCTCAGCCATAGTGCGCTGTCCTTCCGCAAGCATTGCTATCAATTCCGTTGGTGTGGGTGGTGGTGGCGGTGGAAGATCATCATCATCATCACCCGCACTGGCGGAACAAGTACGAGGCATCTGCATAATGCGCAACCAATAATTATTGATGATGTCAGCACATTGGAGAGGAACAATGTAATTGTGCCAAACTAAATTCACTGACGAGAATGAAAACTTCATACAATAAACAGAGGCAATAATTCATTCTCCAATCACCACATCATCAATTAGATTACTAGCGCCATACGTAGTGCATTGCAACATGACAAGTTTTAAACTTAACCATTACGATACGCATCCCGAAGGGAGCGAATTAAAGTACATTACATGCCGAGTTCGAATTAAAAGAGTACATCCCACATCAGTCATCGTACTTAAGTCCATTACATCAATGACTACAAAAGCTTAAACTAGCAAGACTTGCTAACGAACTACTCGTCGAAGTGATCGCTATCCACATCGGAGACACCTTGGACTTCTTCTGGGTCTTCCTCTTCTTCTTCTTCTTCTTCTGCCAGCTCAGCTGCATTGTCAACCATCTGCACGTCCTCTTCTTCCTCATCGGCCTCAATCACTTGAGGTCCACCCACATTTGGATACCTTGGTATGGGGTGAGGAATAGGAAACAGACGGTTGTGTAGTTGATGGTGCTCAACCTGAAGCTCTTCAAGCTGTCCTTGTAGTGCTTGCTCCCTTTGAAAGGCGTTGTGGTTGGCCAAAATCCAACCCCGACGTCTTTCTTCTGCTAACTCTAAAGCTGCATCCTAGTGATGTGTCACACGATCCAACTCTTGTGCAGCCTCATCTCTCTCAATAGTGAGGTTCATCAGCTGGTATTGAAGCTCATCTCTCTCAAGGCGTTGATTTGACCCCAATGCTGCGGCAGCGATAATTTGCAATCCCACGAATCTCATCAACTTTTCGCTGAGCTCTCCCACATGCATTCGCCTTACGACAATACTTGCGGGCACGCAACCTAAACTTGTGCTGAGCTTCCATTGCCTTGCCGGCTTCATCAAGCACACTCGAAAGGGTGTTTTGCCTGACTCAACAAAGCTTCAGGACTGCCATCATAGCACTCATTCCAGTGTTGTCGCTCTGCACCCGTTCGCCACGGCCTCGAACCAAGGCCTGACCAACGTCCTGAGTCCACTCAGCCTCCGTAGGAGACACTCGGGGAATGGATGAAGCCGGTCCACCCACTAACTCATCCCCAAAGCTCATGCTATATCCATCGGCACATCCAGGGGCAAAGAACTCGAGCGGCTTCCCATGGGCTTTGCCCATCAGTCTCAATGCTCCACCCATACCACAACGGTCTTGTGGGGTTTTGCGGCACGATGAAGGTCACGACGTACCATGGTACATCTCCTAATGGTACCGCCTGCCTCCATGTGTAGCTGGGTGCCTCTGGGTACCCAACTGAACTGAGCACCCTCCAGAGCAAAGTGGGAGTACCGAACTGGTCTAGAAAGGTGTCTTTGCTACCAAGAGGGAAACACGCATGCCGCCATCTCAGATCAAAAAATGGATGCAATTCACGTGAGAGGATTATTTTCTTTGAGAGATTGCACTTTACACTTGGGATAAGCAATTATAAGGGAGGGTAATGCAATATGAATGACATGAGTGAATATGATGCATGCGCTGCGTTCGTGCACGTCCTCACAAACCTATGAAAATTTAAGCTTTAGCGGGATATACGGTGGCATACATACGTTCTCTCAATTAGCGATGACTAGTCGGTCTACACGGTGCATTGTTAGCGTACCTACAGAAAACTTCATTGCAGCCCAACCCAATAAGGTATAATGCTAATTACACAAGCAGTAACTAAGATACTCTCCATATATACATCCCCCGATATATATACTTCGATATCCAAACTACCTGACAAATGTACCCACAATTAAGTACCTTCATACATATACATGTATGCAACATGTAAATACTCCAGTAACCACAACTAGCTCTCCCCTAGACCGACGGTTGGATGGTCATGCTCTCACAACTCACTCTTACCTTAGCGTAGAGGCAATTGATCCATACATTACCATTCAAACGAATGGCATCCATGCAATATCACGCCGCATGGACGACGAAATAGAAACAATTAATTCCCCCAAGTTAGTAATTATAAATAAGCCACCTAGAAGTCCTTAAGTGGGCTATAAAGGATGTGATCACCAGTATACCATACAAATTTTGATTTTTGAACACTTATATATAACTATAAGTTGAAAAACCGTTTTTACAACCAAAAGCTTTTGTTTTAAATAGCCATAAGACATGTTTAATGTTGAATCTAGCTCTGATACCAGCTATCACAGAACCGACCAATTTATAAGAGCACAAGTACAAAAACAATCGCCGAAACGATCAAATTCTCGAACTTGAGCCCATATAAACCCGGTAGTCAACTGAAATCTCGAAGGATTTTAAACCAACTTGCATACAACCAAGATCACAGTAATTCAACAGAACATATCGTATGTTACAACATTTCGCAGACGTTCGCAAATAGATTACATCATCACAGAGTCATCGTTATTACAAAACAAGTCTTGTAAAACATGCGGAAGCAAATAGTTTAACTCACACACCCGAGTTCAAATACATATACTGGTTCGCTGATCACAGCCCGCAAAAGCATTCAGATAAGAGAACAGAGATCATGCCCATGATCTAGTCTTCATCACCCGCCGTGTGGAGACAATACTTACAGAATCCCTGATATAGAAGGTCATCAGCAACAAGAGGAAAATAAACCCTGAGTACGGGAATGTACTCAGCTAGACTTACCCGCCAGAAACCAAAATAAATGACACCAAGGATTATGCATAGCTTAATGTAGTGGATCTGGCTGACACTTTCTTTTTGGCAGAAAAGCATAAGTAATAATGATCAACTCATAGCCTGAACTAGCAGTGACTTTTTAGCCATTAACCTGTCAACTATATTAGCACCTGTACTAAGAAATCATTTTATTAGGGTGCAAACATTAATAACCATATCAGGTATTCATTGTGGCAACCTTATCATCATCATCCATTTAACCATATCGTTAAATTAATTGAATCTACGTTGCCGCTGCTCAGTCAAGTTCTCACTATCCGGGAGAGACGGCGATTCAAATCGATTCCTATCCAGCTGGAGGGGTGTTCCTAAACACAAACCCTGCTTCTCCCATCGGAGTCGCAAACAAGTCACCTTTGGTATGATTCAGGAGTCCCAAGTCCGATCAGATCAACATTCTCAGAGAACCACTCTGCCAAGGTTGTTCGGGACTCTAACCCGCCTTGGACTTATGCCAATGGCTCTCCGCACATCCTTACTACCTCCAGAATGCCGCCACTGCTCGCGTCCCTGGCCTGAGTCGAGCTACTAGGCTTCGTGGTCGGAACGACTTATCCGTCCAGCTAAGTGTTAGGCTGCGTTCAACATGACATGAGGACGTACAGCGTATCGGTCCTTAAACGACTCAGACGGAGTCACTATGTTCAAACCTACACAAGACCCCGCCCGGTCTTAATTCATTATTCACATGGTTCTTTTCCACGATAGCAAATATAGCCAACCGTGATCCACCTCATCCTAAAGCTCGCAGGTGACAGGAAATCACCTGACTTCTACCGCACTAAGCATGGCTAAGCATTTACCCGCTCCTGAACTTAAATAGGATTCTAGTGCGTTATCTGGACAAGGAAGGATATATAATGCAGCAATTGGTTCTAACTAATTCCTATACTTAATGCATCATCAACAATAAAAGGTACTCAAAGTATTTGTAAAAACATGGAGGCTTAATATGCTCCGGGGCTTACCTTTCAGGAACGAGGAAGGCTGGTGGTCAGGGCACTCGGGCAATTCCTCCGCGTCGACTGCTTCGTCGGCTTCCTGCACCTCGGGTTCCTCCTCCTGGTTGGCTCCCTCGAACTCCAGCAACGTCACTCCCTCCGGCACACCTATTGCATGAATGCGCAAGATAAATATCATGGATGCATATGAACGAATGTCAGGGATGCTCGGGGAATGCACATGTTCGCTGTAGTTTGCATATTCCAACTTAAGCCCTATTCAAATCACTTTACTTACCACGTTTATACCACCTAATGTATAATTGCTCATCTTTAGTTAATGACCTAGCACCTGCACCTAAGCATATCCTCAAGTTAGGCTAACCCCTAAACAATCAACGATAACCTTGCAACAACATACACTCAAGCATTTGTATTTCAGCAAAATGAATACCATGTAGCGGTGCAGTAAACTAGCCATAACTGGAGATTTATAATTCTAAATGACATGCAACAAGACAATCTGGAAAGCTTATGAAATTGTCTACAATTCATTTTTAGACCTCAAAGCATGATTCAACCCTTTACCAAGTCGAATTCATAAATCAACAGAACTCTGTCCTCACAAGGCAGAGAGTAAGCAAAACTGGAACCTAACTTTAAACAGCTGTAGTTTCTAAACTACTGGGCCAAATTCCCTCAAATTTTGACAGGAGCTAGATACATAAATTATCTACAACTTTTGTATTCATCACAATCACAGAAAACCAAATTATCATGGAAAACTTTCTAAAGTCCCCAGATCTATCCAGAGGGACGTAATGCAAACAAATAATTATTAACTTATGATATAAACACTTAATTGGACAAAACCAACTTTACTGACATATCACACATATCACAAGAACACCAGAAAGTAGGGTGTCCATCACCAAAACATTTCTTTTAATACCTTTCTTAATTTATTTAATTAATTAGTGGAAATAGTAAACATATATGAAAACTACCCCATTAATTCTACAAAAATTACAGTAGACACTACATGCCCTAAGTAGACTACCTTAAAAATTTCACACCATTTGAGTAAGTATAACAACCTACACAAAAATGGTAAGGCAGAATGGCTTAAAATGGCATAATTAGGAAACCTTAGTGAAAAGTGTCAAGCAATAGATTTCATATTTTTCCTAGCATCCTTAAGGTACTAGAACATTCTCCAACAAATTTCATGGTCATTGGATTCATAGATAATTTACAAAAATTCACCCAAGTATCTACCAGTGATAAAAGGAAAATCTATAACTCAAAAACTACTCATGCAATGACTCTCAATTTTTAACCAGAGCTTCTACTATACAAGACTAGCTTACCCACAAAATTTCATAATTTTTGGATCACAGAAACTCAAGATATGATTTAAACAAGTTTGCATGCATTCAAAAACACTTTTCAAGTTCCTATTTAATTCACCCAAAATTTCTACATAATGTGCTCAAGACATATTTTTCTTAAATACTAGACCTAACTGTGAATCTAACAAAATTGGAACCACCCAATTTGGATCTACAAAACAAGAGATACAAAAATATCAAATCAGCATTCAAAACTGCATTTTTGAACTAGCCCTATGACTGCACAGCCACTGACAAGCGGGACCCGGGTGTCAGCTGACCCCACCGGTCAGCGAGACAAAAACAGAGGAGGCACGACGACGGCGCGGCACACGGCGAAACTCGCCGACGGCGGCTCCTCCGGTGAAAGTGACGGCACCGGCGTGCTCGCCTCGACGAACCGCATCAAGCCATATCCTACATGCAACCTCTACCGAACCCTAGGTAGGTCGGCCATGGCGCACGGCGGCTCGACCATGGCGCATGGCGGAGCTCCGGCGAAGTACGGCGCCCAATGCCTTGTTAAGGTGCTCGTAGGCCTCCTGGGATCACGGCGGACCTATCTATGCTACCGCTATAGGCTAAGGTGAAGTGCTCGAGCGTGGTGACGGGAGGTCACCGGCGGCGACCATGGCGCGACGGTGCGTGGCCGTGTTCCAGCTAGGCCAGACTGGCTTCACCGGTAACATCAATGCTAGAGCCACTATGCGTGCTAGAGAAGACGGAACGAGGGTTATGGAAGAAGGAGTGGTGCGGTGATGCTCTGGCCACGACGAATCACAACACCGGCGAGGTCTGGCCATGGCTACGGCGTCGAAAACAGGCCAAGGTTCTTCACCTAAGATCGATTTGACGCTACAAGTCGGTGGAGATGATGGAGCTAAGCAATGCGGAGCTTCCGGCTAGCTGGAGCGAGGTAGAAGGCGATGGCGAGCGCTCTATGCGTAGGCAGAGCTGCTCGGCGGGACAATGGGGGGCGGTGGCTCCGCTTCAGCGCTTCTAGCGAGCAGAAGAATTGAAGGGGAAGGCAGAGCGCGTGCGGGTGAGTGGAGAGGCAGCAGGGCGTCGTCCAGTTCAAGCTGGCCAGCGCGCGGCGTGGTCAGGCCAAGTCGAGCGCGTGGCGGCCACGCGGCGGCAACCTCCTGACCACGGTCGGCCATGATCGGTCTAGTCAGAACGGCCATCAGGCCTGATGAAGCCGACTGACAGCGCCATTTGGAGCCGATGGATTTCCAAATCCTTTGAGTGCAAACTCCCTAAACAAAAGTTGAAGCCCTATGTGCCAGCTACAAAACTCATTTAGAGACCAAAGTCTAATTCGCAAAGGATGGAGAGTAAAATCATGCCAAAGTTGGTTCAATCAAACTGAAATGGCATTTAGGACTTAGAATATTTTCAAGTGTGGATTCAGCTTTCAATACTGACTTGTGGGACCTTTTGGAGCATGTTGTGCACATTTTCATGACTTGGCTTCTAAACAAAGTTTGTTCCTTATTAAATTTGCTACAACTTTGCTTTAGGTTGCTCAAGCATGCAAAGACTCTAAGCTGTACTTTTTAAACAGTCAAACCAAATAGCTCTAGGGGTCCATAATGGTCAAACCATGACTTGGAGACCTAATTAGGCAAAATGATCCACATGAACATTGTTTCTATTGACATTCTAGGTGTAACTAAGTTACTTAAGAGAATTATTAGCCACACCACACATTGGTCACACCAAACTCAAGCATTGTATGTATTGAAACAATTAAAAACACACGAAATGTTACACTTGTTTCGTAGCCGTGTTTCACATGTTTCATGATTGTGTTGCATAGTACTATTAACCATTTTTCACTAAAGTGTGTTGCATATGTTGCACTTGAGTGTTGCACAATATTCATTTCATAAACAAACATACATGATATATGGCAATATGTTACAATGTTTCAAGAGCATGTTTCATGCAATATGAACTCATAAATGGATGAATGATGCTCATGTTTATGAAATGCAAGTGCAAATGTGGAAGCCAAACACCTGGGGTGTTACAGCCCTCCCCCCTTATAAAAATCTCGTCCCGAGATTTGAAAAGCGTACCATTGTTGATAGAATTCCTTATAACCATCCCTCAAATAATCTTCCCTTTCCCACGTTGCATCGCGTTCACTACCCCTGATTACTCCACATGACTTTGTAAAACTTGACCACCCGACTTGAGTCACTCGCTCACGAGTGTCAATCACTCGAACCGCTTTTCTTCAAAGGTCAAATCAAATTTTAACTCGATATCCCCCAATGGAACTCTCTCTTGAGGACGCAAAGACATTTCTTCAATTGGGATACATGAAAGACATTGAAGATAGCACTCATCTCTCGGAGGTAATTGAATCTTGTACGCCACCTTACCACTTTTTCCAATGATTTCAAAGCGGACCAACATATCTCGGCGCAAGCTTTCGCTTAACTCCAAAACATTGGACACTTTTCATAGGTGAGACCTTCAGATAAACGAAGTCTCCAACTTCGAACTCAATAGGTTTTCTACGTCGATCAGCATAACTTTTCTGCCTAGCTTGAGCTACGGCCATGTGAGTTTGGATAATACGGACTTGTTCTTGACTTCTTGAACAAAATCAATTCCATAATATCTCCTTTCACCGGCTTCTACCCAGTTCAACGGGGTTCTACACTTCCGACCATACAAAGCTTCAAAGCAATTGCCATCTTTATACTCTCTTGATAAGCTGTTATTGTACGAGAATTCAGCTAGGGGTAACCATTTTACCCATGAGCCCTTAGCGGAGATGACACATGCTCTCAACATATCTTCTAAGATTTGATTCACTCGTTCGGTTTGCCCATTGGTTTGCGGATGATAAGCGAGAACTTCTTACTAGCTTAGTTCCTAATAATCCGTGTAAGTGCTCCCAAAAGCGAAAGCGAGAAACTATGGTCCTCTGTCAAGAGACAATAGTACGAGGATCCCATGAAGTCGACTATCTTGTTAAAGTACAACTCCGCATAGTCGGTTGGACGAAAGTCTATCTCTGGACAGAATGAAGTGTCTTGACTTGATCAAGCGGTCAACAATCACCCAAATAGAGTTAAAGTTCCTCACGAGTAGTAGGGAGTCCAACAATAAAATATATACTTATCTCCTCCCATTTCCAACTTTGGAATAGAGAGTGGGTGAAGTAATCCAACTTTCATGTGCACTGACCTTGACTCAACAACAAGTGTCACACCTAGCCACATAAGCGGCTATCTCTTTCTTCATTTTGGTCCACCAAAATCGAGGCTTCAAATCATGATATATTTTGCTACTACCGGGATGAATAGATAATTTAGAGGAATGAGCTTGGATATGATTTGATTTCTAAGCTCTCTATCCTTGGAACTACCAACCTATCCTTGAACCATAACACGTCATTCTCATCTACTCGAAAATGTTTGGTTTCTTGCTCTTTCATCTTGGCGCTTGATGTGGAAACACACCGCATCTGCATCTTACGTAGCTCGATAATTCGACTCATGAGAGTACAACCCAGCAGTGATGTTGTGAAGGACTTGTAGGATGAAGGAGCTTCGACAAATGGACATCACTCTCAATCAAAGAGTGGCAATGAGACTTCTGCTTAAGGCATCCGCTACGACATTTGCCTTGCCGGGTGATAGTGCACTTGGAGGTTATAATCCTTGATCAACTCGAGCCATCTTCTCGACGCATATTGAACTCTAGGTTGAGTGAAGATGTACTTGAGACTTTTATGATCAGTCACAGATGTTGCACACATTGCCAAGTAAATAATGTCTCCAGGCCTTCAAGGCATGAACAACTGCAGCGAGTTCTAAGTCATGCGTTAGATAATTCACTTCATGCTTCCGAAGTTGGCGAGAGGTATAAGCAATGACTCTACCCTCTTGCATAAGAACACCTCCTAGCCCAATACCTGATGCATCGCAGAACACATCAAAATGTTTCTCGATATCCGGTTGTGCCAAAACCAGAGCCGAAGTTAGAAGAGTTCACAGGGTATGGAAAGCCACATCACACTCAGGAGTCCAGACAAACTTGATGTCTTTTTGCAGCAATCGAGTCATAGGCTTGGCTATTTTAGAGAAATCTAGGATGAAGCGACGATAATAGCCAGCCAACCCTAGAAAACTCCAAACCTCATGCACCGAGATTGGAGCCTTCTAGTTCAACACTTCTTGCACCTTGGTGGGATCAACCATAATTCCACCATCGGACAACACGTGTCCAAGAAAAGGTACCTCACGAAGCCAGAATTCACATTTGCTGAACTTTGCACACAGCTAGTGTTCCCGCAATCTAGTGAGAACCACCCGCAAATGTTCAACATGATCTTCTTCATTCTCAGAATAGACCAGGATATCATCTATAAATACCAACACAAATTTGTCCAACTCGGGCATAAACACTGAATTCATCAGATACATAAAATGTGCGGGGGCATTGGTCAATCCAAAAGACATAACCAGATACTCATACAGACCATATCTCGTAGAGAATGCGGTTTTTGGGACATCCTTAGGCCGAATCTTGATTTGATGATACCCAGATCTCAAATCAATCTTGGAAAAGACTTTTGCTTTGGATAACTGATCAAATAAGATATCTATGCGTGGCAGAGGGTACTTATTCTTGATTGTAACTGCATTCAAGGGTCCATAATCTACACACATGCGTAGGGATTGATCCTTCTTCTTCACAAAGATAGCTAGGCACCCCCACGGAGATGAACTAGGACGGATAAGGCCTTTCTTTAGAAGTTTATTCAACTGGGTCTTAAGTTCGGCTAGTTCATTGGGAGGCATTCTATATGGCCTTCTAGAGATAGGAGTTGTGCCAAGAAGCAACTCTATCTTGAACTCCACTTCCCGATCCGGGGCAATCCAGGCAAATCATCGGGAAAAACATCCGGAAAGTCACACACTACAGGGATATCTGCAATAGCCTTTGCTTGCACCGCATTAGCCGCACAAGAAAGATTGATGTCCCTAGGTAGTTGCACCAGAAAACCCTCCTGATTACTAGGATCTCTGAGCATGACTACTCTAGTTGATGTATCAATAAGCACCCCGTGCCTGCTCATCCAATTCATTCCCAATATCACATCGATACCCAGCCCCGGTAAAACTACCAGATCAACTTGATAACTTCGCCCTCTATCTCAAATTGTACGTCCCCAACTACCGACTTGGTTGGGATAACGCCACTAGCAGCCCTAATACAATAACCCTCACCCTCAAAAGTATATGTTTTACGCATAAACTTGGATGCAAATCTTTGGACTAATAAATGAATCTGAAGCTTTTGAATCAAATAGTATAACTACGGGGTGTTGATCAATCAGAAACTTACCAGCAGTCACTACCTCTCCTGATGGAATCTCAGTAATATTAGTGTGGTTCACCTGACCCTGACGACCACCTTGGTAATTATTCTTCTTAGGGTAAGGGCATTCCCTTGCCTAGTGGCCTATCTTATTACAGTTCGGCCAAAGACGGCATGTTGCTTGGAGGAGCCACTGAGGCTGCTACGGTAGTAGTGCCCTTGGGAAGAAAAATCAGTAAATGCCTTGCGAATCCCAATCTTGGCGGGATTCTTCTTCTGCGGTGGGCGAAACTTAGCGGCTGACGCTGGAGGACAGAATGGAGCCCTCTGTGTGACAGGAGCCTTAGATTGTGAGGCACCCACCTCATAGGCCCTCTTACAACTTTTTGAAGCCGCATACACAACATTGTTCTTCTCTTGCGATAAAGCATCACTCACAAACTCATTAAAATGAGCACACTTACAATTTCCCATGGTCTTCATAAGTTTGGGACTAAGTCCCCACTTGAAACTTGTGATCTTTTTAGCATCAGTGTCAACAAACTCAGTAGCATACCTTGCAAGGTTATTGAAAGCCTGTAGGTATTCATTCAAGCTCTTGTTCCCCTGAGTCAACTTCATGAACTCTGTATGCTTGATCGCCATGAGACCAGAAGGAATATAATTTCACCTAAAAGCAGACTTGAACTGATCCCAGGTGATTTGGGCATTAGCGGGCATAGTGGACCGATGATGACTCCACCAAATGCCAGCTGGGCCCTGCAGTTGGTGAGATGCGTACTCAGTCTTCAGCACCTCAGTCAAGCGGAGCAGACGGAACTTCTGCTCGAGAGTATTCAACCACTCATCAGCTTGTAGAGGCTCCTCAGCCTCCTTGAAGATCGGGGGTTTCGTGTCAAGGAAATCCTTGAAATCACTGTATTGATTTGGTTTCGGTCCTTGGCATGGACCACGACCATCCTGATTCACAATCGTACGGAGGGCCTCAGCCATAGTGCGCTGTCCTTCCGCAAGCATTGCTATCAATTCCGTTGGTGTGGGTGGTGGTGGCGGTGGAAGATCATCATCATCATCACCCGCACCGACGGAACAAGTACGAGGCATCTGCACAATGCGCAACCAATAATTATTGATGATGTCAGCATATTGGAGAGGAACAATGTAATTGTGCCAAACTGAATTCACTAACGAGAATGAAAACTTCATACAATAAACAGAGGCAATAATTCATTCTCCAATCACCACATCATCAATTAGATTACTAGCGACATACGCAGTGCATTCCAACATGACAAGTTTTAAACTTAACCATTACGATACGCATCCCGAAGGGAGCAAATTAAAGTACATTACATGCCGAGTTCGAATTAAAAGAGTACATCCCACATCAGTCATCGTACTTAAGTCCATTACATCAATGACTACAAAAGCTTAAACTAGCAAGACTTGCTAACGAACTACTCGTCGAAGTGATCGCTATCCACATCGGAGACACCTTGGACTTCTTCTGGGTCTTCCTCTTCTTCTTCTTCTTCTTCTGCCAGCTCAGCTGCATTGTCAACCATCTGCACATCCTCTTCTTCCTCATCGGCCTCAATCACTTGAGGTCCACCCACATTTGGATACCTTGGTATGGGGTGAGGAATAGGAAACAGATGGTTGTGTAGTTGATGGTGCTCAACCTGAAGCTCTTCAAGCTGTCCTTGTAGTGCTTGCTCCCTTTGAAAGGCGTTGTGGTTGGCCAAAATCCAACCCTGACATCTTTCTTCTGCTAACTCTAAAGCTGCATCCTGGTGACGTGTCACACGATCCAACTCTTGTGCAGCCTCATCTCTCTCAATAGTGAGGTTCATCAGCTGGTCATGAAGCTCATCTCTCTCGCGTGCGGTTTGACCCCACTGTTGCAGACGATAATTTGCAATCCCACGAATCTCATCAACTTCTCGCTGAGCTCTCCCACATGCATTCGCCTTACGACAATACTTGCGGGCACGCAACCTGAACTTGTGCTAAGCTTCCATTGCCTTACCGGCTTCATCAAGCACACTCGAAAGGGTGTTTTTCCTGACTCGACAAAGCTTCAGGACTGCCATCATAGCACTCATTCTAGCATTGTCGCTCTGCACCCGTTCGCCATGGCCTCGAACCAAGGCCTGACCAACGTCCTGAGTCCACTCAGCCTCCGTAGGAGACACTCGAGGAATGGATGAAGCAGGTCCACCCACTAACTCATCCCCGAAGCTCTGTGCTATATCCATCAGCACATCCAGGGCAGCAACCTGAGCGGCTTCCCATGGGCTTTGCCCATCAGTCTCAATGCTCCACCCATACCACAATGGTCTTGTGGGGTTTTGCGGCACGATGAAGGTCACGACGTACCATGGTACATCTCCTAATGGTACCGCCTGCCTCCACGTGTAGCTGGGTGCCTCTGGGTACCCAACTGAACTAAGCACCCTCCAGAGCAAAGTGGGAGTACCGAACTGGTCTAGAAAGGTGCTGCTACCAGTAGGAAACACGGGCGCGACCATCTGTATCAAAAAGGGATGCAATTCACGTGAGAGGATTATTTTGCTGAGAGATTGCACTTTACACTTGGGATAAGCAATTATAAGGGAGGGTAATGCAATATGAATGACATGAGTGAATATGATGCATGCGCGTTCCGTACGTCCTCACAAACCTATGAAAATTTAAGCTTTAGCGGGATATACGGTGGCATACATACGTTCTCTCAATTAGCGATGACTAGTCGGTCTACACGGTGCGTTGTTAGCGTACCTGCAGAAAACTTCATTGCAGCCCAACCCAATAAGGTATAATGCTAATTACACAAGCAGTAACTAAGATACTCTCCATATATACATCCCCCGATATATATACTTCGATATCCAAACTACCCGACAAATGTACCCACAATTAAGTACCTTCATACATATACATGTATGCAACATGTAAATACTCCAGTAACCACAACTAGCTCTCCCCTAGACCGACGGTTGGATGGTCATGCTCTCACAACTCACTCTTACCTTAGCGTAGAGGCAATTGATCCATACATTACCATTCAAACGAATAGCATCCATGCAATATCACGCCGCATGGACGACGAAATAGAAACAATTAATTCCCCCAAGTTAGTAATTATAAATAAGCCACCTAGAAGTCCTTAAGTGGGCTATAAAGGATGTGATCACCAGTATACCATAAAAATTTTGATTTTTGAACACTTATATATAACTATAAGTTGAAAAACCATTTTTACAACCAAAAGCTTTTGTTTTAAATAGCCATAAGACATGTTTAATGTTGAATCTAGCTCGATGCCGGTATTTGTCACGAGAACCGACCAATTTATAAGAGCACAAGTACAAAAACAATCGGCGAAACGATCAAATTCTCGAACTTGAGCCCATATAAACCCGGTAGTCAACTGAAATCTCGAAGGATTTTAAACCAACTTGCATACAACCAAGATCACGGTAATTCAACAGAACATATCGTATGTTACAACATTTCGCAGACGTTCGCAAATAGATTACATCATCACGAGTCATCGTTATTACAAAACAAGTCTTGTAAAACATGCGGAAGCAAATAGTTTAACTCACACACCCGAGTTCAAATACATATCTTTGTTTATTTGATCACGACCCGCAAAAAAGCATTCGAGATAAGAGAACAGAGATCATGCCCATGATCTAGTCTTCATCACCCCCGCCGTGTGGAGACAATACTTACGAGAATCCACGATATAGAAGGTCATCGACAACAAGAGGAAAATAAACCACGAGCGGGGAATGTACTCAGCTAGACTTACCTTGAAACCAAAATAAATGACACCAAGGATTATGCATAGCTTAATGTAGTGGATCTGGTGACACTTTCTTTTGGCGAGGAAAAGCATAAGTAATAATGATCAACTCATAGCCTGAACTAGCGGTGACTTTTTAGCCATTAACACATCAACTATATTAGCTTTTGTACTAAGAAATCATTTTATTAGGGTGCAAACATTAATAACCATATCAGGTATTCATTGTGGCAACCTTATCATCATCATCCATTTAACCATATCGTTAAATTAATTGAATCTACGTTGCGCATTTGCTCGGTCAAGTTCTCACTATCCGGAGAGGCGGTGATTGAATTGATTCCTATCCGGTGGAGGGTATTCCTAAACACAAACCCCGCTTCTCCCATCAAGTCGCAAACAAGTCACCTTTGGTATGATTCAGAGTCGCGAGTCGATCGGATCGACATTCTCAGAGAACCACTCGCCAAGGTTGTTCGGGACTCTAACCCGCCTTAGACTTATGCCAATGGCTCTCCGCACATCCTTACTACCTCCAGAATGCCGCCTTTGCTCGCGTCCACGGCACGAGTCGAGCTACTAGGCTTCGTGGTGAACGACTTATCCGGCCGACTAAGTGTTAGGCTGCGTTCAACATGACATGAGGACGTCTGACAGTATCGGTCCTTAAAGCGACTCGAGACGGAGTCACTATGTTCAAACCTACACAAGACCCCCCGCCCGGTCTTAATTCATTATTCACATGGTTCTCTTTCCACGATAGCAAATATAGCCAACCGTGATCCACCTCATCCTAAAGCTCGCGGTGGCGAAATCACGACTTCTACACTACTAAGCATGGCTAAGCATTTACCCGCTCCTGAACTTAAATAGGATTCTAGTGCGATATCTGGACAAGGAAGGATATATAATGCAGCAATTGGTTCCAACTAATTCCTATACTTAATGCATCATCAACAATAAAAGGTACTCAAAGTATTTGTAAAAACATGGAGGCTTAATATGCTCCGGGGCTTACCTTTCAGGAACGAGGAAGGCTGGTGGTCAGGGCACTCGGGCAATTCCTCCGCGGCGACTGCTTCGTCGGCTTCCTGCACCTCGGGTTCCTCCTCCTGGTTGGCTCCCTCGAACTCCAGTAATATCACTCCCTCCGGCACACCTATTGCATGAATGCGCAAGATAAATATCATGGATGCATATGAACGAATGTCAGGGATGCTCGGGGAATGCACATGTTCGCTGTAGTTTGCATATTCCAACTTAAGCCCTATTCAAATCACTTTACTTACCACGTTTATACCACCTAATGTATAATTGCTCATCTTTAGTTAATGACCTAGCACCTGCACCTAAGCATATCCTCAAGTTAGGCTAACCCCTAAACAATCAACGATAACCTTGCAACAACATACACTCAAGCATTTGTATTTCAGCAAAATGAATACCATGTAGCGGTGCAGTAAACTAGCCATAACTGGAGATTTATAATTCCAAATGACATGCAACAAGACAATCTGGAAAGCTTATGAAATTGTCTACAATTCATTTTTAGACCTCAAAGCATGATTCAACCCTTTACCAAGTCGAATTCATAAATCAACAGAACTCTGTCCTCACAAGGCAGAGAGTAAGCAAAACTGGAACCTAACTTTAAACAGCTGTAGTTTCTAAACTACTGGGCCAAATTCCCTCAAATTTTGACAGGAGCTAGATACATAAATTATCTACAACTTTTGTATTCATCACAATCACAGAAAACCAAATTATCATGGAAAACTTTCTAAAGTCCCCAGATCTATCCAGAGGGACGTAATGCAAACAAATAATTATTAACTTATGATATAAACACTTAATTGGACAAAACCAACTTTACTGACATATCACACATATCACAAGAACACCAGAAAGTAGGGTGTCCATCACCAAAACATTTCTTTTAATACCTTTCTTAATTTATTTAATTAATTAGTGGAAATAGTAAACATATATGAAAACTACCCCATTAATTCTACAAAAATTACAGTAGACACTACATGCCCTAAGTAGACTACCTTAAAAATTTCACACCATTTGAGTAAGTATAACAACCTACACAAAAATGGTAAGGCAGAATGGCTTAAAATGGCATAATTAGGAAACCTTAGTGAAAAGTGTCAAGCAATAGATTTCATATTTTTCCTAGCATCCTTAAGGTACTAGGACATTCTCCAACAAATTTCATGGTCATTGGATTCATAGATAATTTACAAAAATTCACCCAAGTATCTACCAGTGATAAAAGGAAAATCTATAACTCAAAAACTACTCATGCAATGACTCTCAATTTTTAACCAGAGATTCTACTATACAAGACTAGCTTACCCACAAAATTTCATAATTTTTGGATCACAGAAACTCAAGATATGATTTAAACAAGTTTGCATGCATTCAAAAACACTTTTCAAGTTCCTATTTAATTCACCCAAAATTTCTACATAATGTGCTCAAGACATATTTTTTTTAAATACTAGACCTAACTGTGAATCTAACAAAATTGGAACCACCCAATTTGGATCTACAAAATAGGAGATACAAAAATATCAAATTAGCATTCAAAACTGCATTTTTGAACTAGCCCTATGACTGCACAGCCACTGACAAGCGGGACCCGGGTGTCAGCTGACCCCACCGGTCAGCGAGACGAAAACAGAGGAGGCACGACGACGGCGCGGCACACGGCGAAACTCGCCGACGGCGGCTCCTCCGGTGAAAGTGACGGCACCAGCGTGCTCGCCTCGATGAACCGCATCAAGCCATATCCTACACGCAACCTCTATCGAACCCTAGGTAGGTCGGCCATGGCGCACGGTGGCTCGGCCATGGCGCATGGCGGAGCTCCGGCGAAGTACGGCGCCCAATGCCTTGTTAAGGTGCTCGTAGGCCTCCTGGGATCACGGTGGACCTATCTATGCTACCGCTATAGGCTGAGGTGAAGTGCTCGAGCGTGGCCACGGGAGGTCACCGGCGGCGACCATGGCACGACGGTGCGTGGTCGTGTTCCAGCTAGGCCAGACTGGCTTCACCGGTAACATCAATGCTAGAGCCACTACGCGTGCTAGAGAAGACGGAACGAGGGTTATGGAAGAAGGAGTGGTGCGGTGATGCTCTGGCCACGACGAATCGCAACACCGGCGAGGTCTGGCCATGGCTACGACGTCGAAAACAGACCAAGGTTCCTCACCTAAGATCGATTTGACGCTACAAGTCGCTGGAGATGATGGAGCTAAGCAATGCGGAGCTTCCGGCTAGCTGGAGCGAGGTAGAAGGTGATGGCGAGCGCTCTATGCGTAGGCGAACTTGCTCGGCGGGACAATGGGGGGCGGTGGCTCCGCTTCGGCGCTTCTGGCGAGCAGAAGAAGTGAAGGGGAAGGCAGAGCGCGTGCGGGTGAGTGGAGAGGCAGCAGGGCGTCGTCCACTTCAAGCCGGCCAGTGCGCGGCGCGGTTAGGCCAAGTCGAGCGTGTGGCAGCCACGCGGCGGCAACCTCCTGACCACGGTCGGCCATGATCGGTCTGGTCAGAACAGCCATCAGGCCTGATGAAGCCAACTGACAGCGCCATTTGGAGCAGATGGATTTCCGAATCCTTTGATCATTAGTGCAAACTCCCTAAACAAAAGTTGAAGCCCTATGTGCCAGCTACAAAACTCATTTAGAGACCAAAGTCTAATTCGCAAAGGATGGAGAGTAAAATCATGCCAAAGTTGGCTCAATCAAACTGAAATGGCATTTAGGACATAGAATATTTTCAAGTGTGGATTAAGCTTTCAATACTGACTTGTGGGACCTTTTGGAGCATGTTGTGCACATTTTCATGACTTGGCTTCTAAACAAAGTTTGTTCCTTATTAAATTTGCTACAACTTTGCTTTAGGTTGCTCAAGCATGCAAAGACTCTAAGCTGTACTTTTTAAACAGTCAAACCAAATAGCTCTAGGGGTCCATAATGGTCAAACCATGACTTGGAAACCTAATTAGGCAAAATGATCCACATGAACATTGTTTCTATTGACATTCTAGGTGTAACTAAGTTACTTAAGAGAATTATTAGCCACACCACACATTGGTCACACCAAACTCAAGCATTGTATGTATTGAAACAATTAAAAACACACGAAATGTTACACTTGTTTCATAGCTGTGTTTCACATGTTTCATGATTGTGTTGCATAGTACTATTAACCATGTTTCACTAAAGTGTGTTGCATATATTGCACTTGAGTGTTGCACACTATTCATTTCATAAACAAACATACATGATATATGGCAATATGTTACAATGTTTCAAGAGCATGTTTCATGCAATATGAACTCATAAATGGATGAATGATGCTCATGTTTATGAAATGCAAGTGCAAATGTGGAAGCCAAACACCTGGGGTGTTACATTGTCAACCATGACGGATAGGATACGATTGGATATCGACATCATAAATATGTGATTTGATTATTCGGATACGGATACGGTTTCGGATGTTGAATATCCGGACTCAGATATGGACAAATTTAAACTCCTCTAAACGGATTCGGTCTCGAATACGTTTGGAAAATATCCGTACCGTTTTCACCCTAGTCGTCACAGTGTTTGATTGTAATTGTAATGGGTTGGTGCGGTGGCGTGCGTTAAAACAGGCAATTACTGTCATTTAATTAATCTGCAAAAATCCTTAACCTCAGCTCGCATAAGTTACCTCTCGGTCGGTTTGTTTTCACTCACTTTACTTCTGAGAGACATTTTTCACACAAGTTACACAACTCACTGTGCATCCATAAAACCTCTTTAGAGTCATTTTTATCTCTTACTTTTTCCTCGACGTGTTCATAGCAAAACGTGAACATCCATTATATAAAAAACGTGTCTCATGAGAAAAAAGAAGAGTGGATGGTAAGACGCCATTGATTTATTTTTCCAGCACTAAATTAATTAGTTTATTTTCTTGAGAGGGTTCCATGGATTAATAGGCAATTAACTTCACTTTTACGGGGCTAACTGGCATAGGCCCCCTTTGGAACACTAGATTGAAAAAAAGTAGGAATAGGAAAAACTTATGAATAAGATAGGTACGTACCTATATGTAAAATAGAGAAATGAAAAACATGAATTTATAGGAATATGTGTTTGGATAAACTGCACAAAAAACACAAGAACAAGAACCATTGAGGTTGGAGTGGATGTTCTTTCCTATGGTATTCCTGTGAAATCAAAGACAAATGAAAGTTTCCTATGTTTTTCCTATGACCAATTTCTGTGAACCAAACGCTGTTACAGTAACTCCATGGAAATGGAAATCCTATACTTTTATTTTGTTTTTCTACAATCTAAGGCTTCATTTGGGTGGAGGGCTAGATATACCCAAGGCCCGGAAGCCCCGCACGGGGATTTTAGTGGACGTCTGCTTTCTAGGGATTCCTTCCCCTATCTCGGGGAACACAGCGCGGGTCGGGTCACTCGGCCCCTCTGCAAGGCTTCCAAAGGCCAGATTAATTTGTCCCACGCTGAAGTTTCCCGTGGGATGTCTCTGCCCAGGGAAAACGTCGGGAAACCCTCATGGATTGAGGCTTCCAAAGGAGGCCTAAAGGGTCCCTAAGTTCCAAAGGAAGAGGCTAGTTGGGTTGGGTTTAGTTTGGCATACTATCAGTCTAGCTACCTGGTCGGCGGTGTTGGTCTGTGGAACGAACGAAAAGGTATGGCTGGCTGGCCCCCGCTAAACATGGCCGTGTCCTTCTCTCATCCTTGTTGGCCTAGGCAGACCGATTTTTTTTTGTTTTTTAACCTTTTTTTTGAAAATTTTTCACAAATATGCCCCTAGAGGAATGATTTCAAAATCTGGACCCTTAGCTCGACGCCATCGTTGGTGGCGCCTAGCTTACATGTCTCAGCGCCATAGATTTTGGCGCCTAGGTCAGGGCCACGTTGGCGGCGTGGACGCTGACATGGTAGCCAGCTTGACGCCGTGGATCTTGGTAGCCAGCTTGACGCCGTGGATCTTGGCGCTAAGCTCGGCGCCATGGATCTTGGCACCGTGATTATTGGCGCCGAGCTCTGTCTTATATGGGCCCTCCCTTCCTTTCTCTCTCTCTGGAGCTAGGGCGCCGCGTCTGTCGCCGCGCGTTGCCCTGGCCACAGCGCCCGCGTCGGCCACTGTGCTCGCGCCCGCTTCCACACCGACGCCCGCGCCCGCACCCGCACCCGCCACCGCCACCGCGCCCAAGGCCCGCGCCCGCGCGCCACCGCGCCTTCGCCGGCGCCCGCGGCCACCACGCCCTCGCTGGCTCCTACCACCGCGCCCGCGCCCTCGCCTGTGGCCCACCACTGTGCCCACGGCCACCAGGCCCTCGCCGGCCACCATGGCCACAACTCTTTTTGAGAGGTTTTCAGTTGAGAGCAAAAGTGATTTCACCAAAGAGGCACCACTGAGAGGATACGATGAACGAAAAGAAGAGTGTCCAAAATGCATGCATGGTGAGGACTGCCTAGTGCAGATGTTCACCGAGGGAATAGATGGAGGTCGTCGTTTCTTCAAATGCCCACGAGCATGAGTAATTGCTATTACTATTTGTTTCTTCAATATGTTTCTCTTCTATACAACTTACATGACATACTTATTGCAGTCTTCCTTGGCTGAAGAAAACTGTGGGTTCACTAGGTGGGTCGATCCTTGACCTATTTATCCACATGCGGAGTACATCTACTACCTGCAGGACCGTATCTTCAATCTAGAAAGGAAAGTTAGCAGCGGTTACAAGGACGACAGACAGGACGACAACAATGGTGCCGATTCACAGAAGGCACTCTACAATGATTCATATTGCACCTGCCCTAACCACAAGAACAAGGGGCCTTCGCTGTCACCCCCGCCGCCACCACCACCTACAATGGGAAGCTGCTGTGGAGAAGGTGCAACACAATTTGCTATGTGGCCACACTACTAGGACGACCCTATCTTATTCACGTGGCACATTCATGTGTTTGTTGTTTGCTTTAATTACATAAGGCATGTTAGGTTTAGTCGAAGGAACTCTGTACCCTAGTTTGGTACATGTTCTCACATGCCATTTCATGTGTTTTGTGTGTTGAATTATATAATGCCCTACTTCGTTAGGTTTTGTTTGCAGCACGTGATTACATTTCACTACGTCCGCAATATTATACTAAATATTATGACCACAAATAATAAAAACAACTACATAATAAAAAGTCCAATACTATGCCACTTTAAACAACACAATAATACTAGAAGTACGTGCCGACAGTAGACAACATTGTTCATGAATAAACCATAGAACTAGCAAGTTATGGAGACTACTGAGTGCAACGAGTCCACTTTTCCTTTCTTAGGACATCGGGATTCTCCTCCATCGCTGCTTTCGCTCGGCGTACACACTCAAGCTTCTTCTCTCTCTCCTCCCTGTACGCAGCAACACGCCTTATTTTTTCCTCTTCCTTATGCTCCTTTTTTGCAGCCTCCTCTCCGTATCTCTTCTCCATCATCTCCTTGTCCTCTGCCTCCCACCGCAACAGATTCGGCATCCATTCCTTATCTTCAGGCTTGATCTCAGTGTCGATCCACTGCTTAAAATCACAGGGCGGTGGAGCGGTCTGCAAAAAATGCAATTGTTACAAAACAAAAAAAATCACAGGGCGGTGGAGCGGTCTACAAAAAATACAATTGTTACAAAACAAAAAAATCATGCAAAATGTCATATGACACAAACATCAATTTTTCACCATCTTGTTAATGCGACGCTGATGAAGTATAGGCTCAAACGCAAAATTGGAACATATCCAATAGCTCTGCCTATACGTGTCCTGTTCATCAGACTTGGCTACCTTGCTAGGATCGCCGCAAAAGCACATGGGCACTAGAACACCACTAGGCAGAGGCAATGGGTCGAAGGTATTTCTAGTCATCTGGCCATAACTACAATTTAGTCATTTTTTTAAGAACCAAAATCAATTAACATTAAACCCTACACCTAGGGTTTCCCATTTGATCGGACAACAATGAACCCATAACATAACAACGTGCGCTGAGGTTACCTTGGTTTGCTAGCTTTTTCACGCCTTGGTATCCTACAGTTGTATAATATAAATATTAAAATTGCATGAAACCCTAAGTAATGACGATTCTTAAGTTGAAAAATCTAACTAATATATACCGAATCGATGTGAAAAAAACTAGGAGGGAGAGATGATACCTTGCTCTCGAAGATCTACGGATCAAATCAAAGTTTCTAAGGTCCAATATGCCGATTCGTGAGGTAGAGCGAAGTGGGGAGAGAAAAAATCCGAGAGGCAGGAGAAAGAAGAGAAAGAAGGCCCGGGCAGGAAGGTTGGGGGCTGGGTTAAAACACCACCTCGGCGTCATAGATCTTGCCATGTTACCGCCACGTTTGCGACGAACCCAAGACCTAGGCGCCAAAATCTATGGCGCTGAGACGTATAAGCTTGGCGCCACCAACGATGGTGCCGAGCTACGGGTCCAGATTTTGAAATCATACCTTCGGGGACATATTTGTGAAAAAATGAAAAGAAAGCTGAAAAACAAAAAAGTTGGCCTGGGCCGATGGGTTGACTTTTAATTGATCCCTTCTCCTCACCACCGCTCGGTATCTCCTTGCGTGGTCTTTTCTACGTACGTTTCTTCAACGCCTTGCACTTGAAAGATTCCGTTCACCTGCTTGGGCATACGTACGTGCCTTTGACCCTTCTGCCCTATCCACCTCCACAATTTAGAAACTGCGAGCGGAATATACCAATTTCAGACTAGCTACCGCATATATATATATATATATATATATATATATATATATATATATATATATATATATATATATATATATATATATATATATATATCCACAAAACATCAAGGACGAGCATAGGAATCATATCCCAAATTCCATCCTGCTGGTGCTGGTTCGATCAACGACCCATAGTGAGGGCATGCAAGTTCAATACGGTTCTGGGATGGTTCTCTTTATATTTTATAGAATCATAAGCATTTTTTTACGAGACCCAGTTACAGACGCAGACGCTCACAACTGAGCTGGACCGACAAATCTCTAGATTGACGAAGTCACCACAGGCGCCTCGCTGTCGACGGGCATATCGCCTACCACTAAAAGCATAGCGCTATTAATTCCCAAAACAAATCTAGAAAAATGCGAGACTTAAACCCGAGTGGACAGGTTGCACCATAAGAAACCCAACCAACTCAGTTATGCTCAGTTTGCTTTTAGAATCATAAGCATGTGTTGGATAATGCTCCAACCAAGCTTTAATTTTCATACTACTTCTATACAAACTGGGAATCTTTTCAAAATTTTGCATGACTTCATCTAGTATTACTAATTGGAGGTCTCCAACAAAGTCGTCACATTAATCCTTGCCCGTTGTGTTAAACAAAAAGATACATCATAAAAATTAGAGTAAAGTTCATGGCTGGTCCTCAAACTTGTCGAGGCGAGCAGCTGCCACGCACAGGCGTGTGGGCGAGCACCGACGCCACTGCCACATAGGTGCACGGGCGACCAGCCATTGTCATTGCCGCGCAGCCGCACCAAACAGCGGCACACCGACGAGCTGACCCTTGCCATGAGAGAGGTGAGAGATGAGAGATAGATCTGACATGTGGGTCCAGACCCATTTGGATGAATATGAGACTTAAACAGAGTTTAAGGACTAAAATGACACACTTTTTAAATTTAGGGACCAGGACGACACATCCATACAAGTTTGAGGACCGGCCATAAACTTTACTCTAAAAGTTATCAATTAAAAAAAATAAGAAAGAACTAACCATCGTAGAGTCTTACCAGGAATTTAGAAAAACAACATAAATCAAGTAATCATATGTTGAGAATTTAGAAGTACATTTAACGGATTTTTAGCTTATAATATCTATCATAATGATATGGTGGATGATTTATATGCAAATTTGTGAACTCACTTTACACTGTCTCATAATGGTAGTGTGTGTTTATTATTCACTTCTGTCATTGTGGGGATATGACCCCTGTTATCCATAAGACAAGAAATGAGCCGCACCATCAGAGGTGGTCCAGCCCACAAGATCAAGGCATACACGACACTGGTCGATGTGCACCGTAAAATATTGTATAGTACCAAATATAATACTTTTCTTGTAACCCTACCCCTCCAGAGTATATAAGGAGAGGCAGGGGTCCCCTAGTCGACATCTACATACATCTCATATTCAATACAACAAAGACACAGGACGTAGGGTATTACGTCGATCAGACGGCCCGAACCTGTCTAAATCGTTGTCTCTGTGCCTTGTGTCACCATCTCACTCCTGATCTCGCGCACCTCTACGACAAATCTACAATTGCGGGATACCCCTTGATGGACTGCCGAGCATCTTTTGTCAACAGTTGGCGCGCTAGGTAGAGGTGTGCGCGCTGATCCATGGTGACCTAGATGGAATCTCAAGATCAACATCACCCGTGGGAACTCGCCAGATTGCTATCACGAGCTTCGACAACCTGAGCATCGGCGCACCTCGCTGCTACTCCATGACGAGATCTCACGGTGATAGTCTACGGCAGCTTGCGACCTCCAGCGTTTCCGTGCGTCTCGTGGGTGGTCGATTCACAATCGCTACACTGATCGACCGAGTTGCACGCGGAGGTTAGCGGCGGGTGTCAAGACCGAATCGGCAAGTGTCGGCCAATTTCCTGGCACGGCTCAGCGTTACGCCCATACAATCACCAGCAACGCCGCGACCGCCGTCATCCTTCACAACAACGCCCTGGTGTGATTGAAGCCGTTTCTGGTGGCGTATGGCCGCGACTCCGAGTCGGCAAGCAAGGCCATGTTCGATCTACTAACAAGCAAGCAAATTATGCGTGGTCTACATCACCATGACGTGAAGATGATGCAAGCAAGCAAGGCCAAGGCCTATATGGGTATATGCATGTGCAAACCACATCCGACTACCGGACCTGCTAACTCTCCCTCGATGATTGATTTCGACTCTAACTCAGACACGCCAAGGGCTTCAGCTTCCGCGATACTTGCCTCTGTTAAGACAAGAGTCCGACGTCTCCACGACATGATCCAATCTGATCTCCAGGCATGCAAGCAATCAGGAGTTGCATGTATTCATGCATATACGTTGCATGTACTCAGCGTTAAGGCCATAGATTTATCTACTCCAGCGGCGACTACAAAGACGACACACGCATCAACATCGTGACACGCCAACTACTCCGCTCGACCGTCTATCAAAGCGCCATGCCACATCACTTCTTCGACCAGATCAAATGCGGCTACGTCAACGATCTCCCTAATTCTGATCCGCCTAAGGCCGACCACTAATATAAGGACGACATCGCCCGGATTACTTACTCCGACCATCTGCCGCATCGCAATGATGATCGCCGTGAAGAATGGCGCCGTGACAACCACGGCCGCTGCCATATGACAGTTCGGAAAGCTCGAGGGCCAAGCAATTTCGTCAACGCCGACTAGATAACGCCATACGGCGCCGACCAGACATTCTGTCTAAAGCTAAGTCACGCTTTAATATTTTTCTAAATATTCTCTGATCTTCGTATATCGCTATAATGTTTCTCTGAGCTGTTTTCTCCATGTTTGCTCTCCAAACGATTTTCTTTCATGTATACCATCTTAAAGATGACATACAACTAAGTTTAAGGCGAACCCCCGAACAATCATGTTGACACTCGGATGTCCCTAGAGACGGCCCTATCTCTGGCTCCTCTCAACATGTGCACGAGTGTCTGTCCTTTACGTTATGGGTGGTCAGCAGTGGCTCCTTAGCGATGCTTTATTCTTCTTACACGTACACGGGCTCCGCGCTCCGCGTTATGGTTAACAGGCTAGCTAGGGCTGGAGACTCAGCTACACACTAACTGGTCAGGCGGTTTGTATTAAATACAAATACATCTTCAGAATAACACTAAGTGTTCACGCCCACTAATCGCCGAGCTGCATATGCTATTTCATAACCATTGCTGATTCTCCTCTGAAGTTCATATATATTTTACATCATGTACTACCCGTTCTACATATTTGTATTGCAGTATCATCGTCTAGGTGATCGGACCACCTGGTGCTTGGATTTCTCCACCGATCAACTGGTCAAAGCGCTAGGTTCATGGACTTCGTCGCTGACCAGTTGATCGGACTGTTCGCCGGTCGCTTCTACTCAATGCTCACTTCACCGCCGACCAGTTGACCCGACTGTTCGTCGCTTGTGCTTCATCATCAGCTACGTTGGGGGCTTACCAGCAAAGTTGGGGACTCCTCGGTGCTCGAACATCGCCAGCTACGTCGGGGACTCATCGGTGCTCGGACATCGCCAGCTACGCCGGGGACTCCTCGGTGCTCGGACATCGCTAGCTACGTCGTGGACTCCTCGGTGCTCAGACATCGCAGCTACGACGGGGACTCCTCGATGCTCGGATGTCACCAGCTACGTAGGGGACTCCTCGGTGCTCGGACGTGGCCAGCTACACCGGGGACTCCTCGGTGCTCGGACGTCGCTAGCTACGTCGGGGACTCCTCGGTGCTCGGACATCGCCAGCTACGTCGGGGACTCCTCGATGCTTGGACATCACCAGCTACGCTGGAGACTCCTTAGTGTTTGGATTTTTCGTGCAAGCATCTTCAGCTAAGTTGAGGACTCCCTTGGTGGTCGGATCTTGCTACGTCTCGTCGGTGTGCTATCAAGCTGCTCCATGCTGTTCGGACCAGGGTGCTGATCTTGGGTAGCACGTCTAGGGTCTTGATACGCGCATGTCAGATGATGTCATTAAGCTTTCAGACTTCTTTTCTTTGACCCTGCTACAAGATTCATTCTTCATCTTTCAGCAGGCTCGGGGACTAAGTTGCTATACTTTACCTGGTGGTGAATGTAGTGTTTATTTCTTGATTTACCCTCCTTATTGATAGAGTCTAAGTGGCTATACTTCTCCTAAGTGGAAGAATTTTTAAATTTTATCTTGAGCCCCTTACATCCTTCTAGGAAGCCTTACTTGGCTAAGTCCAAAGTCTGCTAACCAGTTAAACTGGTCGGCATTGACTTTCACCGCCCAGGTCACCAGTTAAACTGGTCGGCTTCGACCTTCATCACCTAGGTCACCAGTTAAACTGGTTGGTTTTGACTTCCACTACTCAGATCACCAGTTAAACTAATCGGCTTCACGTCAAAGTGCTCGGACTTGTTCAAGATAGCGTTGCTCAAAGGATGCAAGGCGTTCGGGGACTAGCTGTGGGGGATATGACCCCCAATATCCATAAGACAAGACATGGGCCGCACCATCAGAGGTGGCCTAACCCACAAGATCATGGCATGCACGGCACTAGTCGACGTGCACCGCAAAATATTGTATAGTACCAAATAGGATACTTTCATTGTAACCCTACCCCTCTAGAGTATATAAGGAGAGGTAGGGGTCCCCTAGTCGACATCTAGATATATCTCATATTCAATACAACAAAGACACAGGACGTAGGGTATTACGTCGATCAGACGGCCTGAACCTGTCTAAATCGTTGTCTCTACGCCTTGTGTCACCATCGCGCTCTTGATCTCGCACACCTCTACGACAAATCTTCCATCGTAGGATACCCCTCGGTGGACTACCGAGCATCTTTTGTCGACAGTCATGGTCCTAAATGGGACCCCATCCCATATCTTGACAAATGGGCCAGGCGAGGCCTAGGACCGAGCCCTAGCCGGCCATAGGACTACTTGGCACTCGCCCTAAGGGGTGCGTGGCCAGGGGCAGCGTCACCACCGCTTCAAGATCTTCCGACATCTGAGCCAATCCACAATAAAATAGGAAAGTTAGAAAAAGTAGGAGAATAAATAAGAGATTTGCTTAGATAAAATAGATTAGGATTTATTAGGAAATAAATAAATATATACTTGTAGTGAAAGCAGTCCAAATCTATAAGGTCTCTTTAGCTTTCCTTAGTTCCTTGGAGGTTAAATTTAGATTGCTTAGGGGCTAAGTCTCCCAGACTATAAATAGATCGGCGATGTAACCTTTCAATCTTAAGCAATAATCTATTCTCCTACCCCCTTCTCTCTATTGCCACCTCCTCCTCCCTCTCTCCCTCACTGTAGCACCCGGTTTTAAGAACAAAAATAGATACGCACCTTATGTGAGCCTAGGAAGTCAAATCTCATATATAGCTACAAATAAGGATAATATCGAAAGACAATGCTCAAAATATAATGTACTTTGTATAAAGGATATAACCTTAGACAGCAAATAGCGGAAACACAACTCCGATCTTCAGGTGAAGACTCCAATTTCATAGGGACAACTGACTGGTTGATCACAAGCCTAATTCCTCCAAACTCTAGCAATCTGGTACCCATCTGGGATTTTTATCCAAATAATTGAAAAATAAAGCAAGCGTAAGTACATGTCGTACTCAACAAATATATCATGAGTTTCATGAGGCTCAAAAGGTTGACACTGGTTTAACTGCAAATAGCTTTTAATGAGTCATCTTTTAGCAACTGGGCGGCAACAAGTTTATTCATAAGCCCATATAAACACATGATCAGGTAAACATGAATAATGAATAGCATAAACAGTAATCATTAGTGAGCATCTTTATCATCAGTATCATCAGTCTTCATCATCTATTCCATAAGGGTCCAAGGCCGCTCATGGCCATGAGCACGACTGATATACTAGTTTTACACTCTGTAGAGGTTGTACACTTTCACTGTGAGTCGTGAATAACCCTTTCACTCGAGGTGATCAGCCTCCTGACCCACTACCAAGGAAGGTCGGCAGGGTTCACTATGAAGCCTTTCAAAGGTTCGTCTAATAAGTTAGGGTCATTAGATTCACTCGGCAAACAGATGTAGGAACCCCCCTTCCCGATGGCACAATGACATGCAGCCTATACACAAGGGGACAGAGGCTGTCACACACCTGATTCGTCAAGCCATTCTTACGCCAATAAAGGTAACCACTAACAAGCTAGAAAAGGTCCTCATACTGAGCTAAAGCCAGAGCCTTGTAGCCCTCACAGTTATACTGTAAGTCCTAGATGTTCACTTACAGATAAGTCCTTAGAGAGAGGAATATAGAGCATAATAAAAATAGCTCAATGCTCTAGCCCCCTTGATTTCATGTTGCTAAAAAGCATCTTTTAATGTTTATTGCATATACCATTAGTCAAGTTACAAGATCATGGTTGTAGTTGAGCACTAGCATCATACTACCCAATGCAATACCCCATAGGTATCAAGGCATAAGGTACAAAGTACTAGGAAATCCTTAGTGGTAGTCAAGGTAGACACATGCAGTATGATAAGTGATTAATGGTGTATAGGACAACAAGAAAGAACCTATGCTATACTTGCCTTAAACTTAGATCTTTTTTTTCTAGTCCAAACCTTCAAAGATATGCTTCTTAATTCACCACGTATAGCTCACCAACTGGACATGATCATAGAGCACCACACAAGCATCCATGCAATCATACACGAAGCAAACAATAGATCTAAATTATAACAATACAGCAAACATAAAATCAAGATGAAAAGTTTATAAAACGAATCTCGTCTCACTACAAACACACAGAACACGAAAAGCACTCTAATCGGAGACTATAACGAAAAAGTTATGAATTAAACAAGATTTCCCATAATAAAATAATAAATTAAATCTAACCTCAGATTTCAAAAGTTGAAAATATATTTAACAATGGGATGAACATGTAGATTACTCAATTACGAATCTAACACAACTTGAACGGGTCAAATCGGAGTTAAAACAGAGAAACTACGCATAAAATAAGATCAATGGCATTTTTGTAAATATTTGGAAATCAATTTCGTATTTAAATTAAAAGAAAACTGAAACAAAAGATTAACTGGACCGGGCCTCATTTTAATAAAAACTGATGGGCTAAAACAGAAGATCTAAGGGCATATGTTGAAATACTTTCAACAGAGGGTGAACCGCGGGTTGATTTCAAGGAAACTCAGGGGCTTTTCAACAAAACTGCAGGGACGGTGGGTTATATACTTAAAAACTTGGAGGACTCTTTAGCAAAAATACTAGTGAAACGGTATGTTTTAATCTGAGCCATAGATCTCAGATCGGACGGCCGTGGTTGGTTGGGGGCGTGACCGGTCGGAGGGGAGCACTAGTGCGGCGGCGCAGCCATTGCCGATGGCAATGAGGTTGCCAGCGAGCGCGGGAAATGGCCTACGAGCCACAAGAGGACAAACTAGAAACACAAGAAGAAGGAGAAGGAGATGGCGAACTCACCTAGGGTGTTCCCAATGGCGGGGAGAGCACTGAGACGACGTACGGCTCATTGTGGTAGACGGCCTCTTCCGGTGATCCACATCAAAGCCCTGTGAGCAACCGAAACCAAGAGAGAGCAAGAGGAGGGCCCGGTAGCTTCATCACTAGGTCGCGAAGCTCAGCAAACGGTTTTGGAGACCCGTGCGGTCGCGATCTGCGTCAATGGCGGTGGCGGTGAGTTCGTCTTCATGGCGAGATCCAGACGGTAGTAGGGAGGGTGAGGCTAGGGCTCTGGGGCGACGTAGATGGGAAACAGGGATGCGACAGGGTCGCAGGAGTCTTATAGGGGCACCTCAGCGTGGGCAACATGCCAAATCGAGCGAGGACAGAGCAGATTCGATTCAGAGTAGAGTTCGGCCTAGGCACAACTCAGCGTAAAAGACGGACTTGATTGGGTAGGCCCACCTGTCGGTGACTCAAGGCGCGGGAGAGAGAGGTGGCTGCGTGGCGCTGCTTGCTGGGCCAGAACGTGAGATGGGCCTGCGGGACGGCGCTGCTGGACCATGGGAAGAAGGAAAAAAACACGAGCCACGGGATGAGGGAGCAAGCCAGCTAGGCCGAAAGCCGAGAGAGGGGAGGGGAAGTAAAAGAAATCCTTTTTTAATTTCTTAAACCCAATTTTCAAATCCAAATTCATTCCAAATTTAAATCCTTTTGAAGTTTTGATCAAACCCAATCATCACAAAATAAATATGCAGCTACATGTATGCACAAACATGTTGCTAAACCCTATGATGAATTTTAATTTAATAAAAAATATTATTTTTCCTATGTTTCATGTGCACAAAAATTCATAATTAAATCGATTTAACTACATTTCTAAAGTAGCAAATTTTAGGGTGTTACAATTCTACCCCCCTTAAGATGAATCTGATCCCCAAGATTTGGAAGACGTTGACTAGGAGATTGGGATACTCCATCTTTGGATTCTTTCTTACTTCCTCGTGTAGTTTCATCGTCTTGATAAGGATTCCACTTTACTTTGCATACATGTTAATCTTACTCCAAGTAACTTGCCAAACTAATTCTAAGATTCTGACAAATACTCTAGACCATACTCAGGTAACTCCAATTACTATGCCACTTTTTCTTTTTAGTCCATAATATCAATTTCCTTTCTTAAAATATTCACCTTCCAACGGAGCCTCTTCACTTTCTTGGTCAGAAAGAGAATCTACCACCAATCTTCAAAACATTAATGATTCCGGTTAAGATACTCGAACTGGAAATACAATTCTTAGTTCTTGGTGTCACCCAAACCTTCTTAGCTCAATTCTCCATTGCTAAGGGCATCGGCCATGACTTTGCTCCTCAAAGTGATAGCACTTTTCTAAGTCATAATCAATTTCATTCCAACGAGGATATCACAAGCTCAAGACCATCTTTGTGAAGATGTCCTGTAGATTCTTGTGATCCTCCTAGATGTCACTTTTATGCCCAAGTAGATAGTACCTCCATGCTCCACAATGGATGACTCTAGATCATACTTCAGATGTTCCATATGACTTAACTTCATATGGCACCTTGAGCATTCAGAACCTTCTTAGTTGGATAGTTTGCATAGGCGTTATCATCTATCTTATTGATCTCCTCCAAAGGTTTCGATCCTGGGACTTGTGGGTTATGGGCCCACCACGCTTTCGCTGTGCAAACTAGAACGTATGATACTTCATCTTACAAATTCTTTAACTTGGCTACCCCCTTAATAAAAGATAAAGTAGGGACACCAAAGTATAACTTACATCTCCTTCTAGATGAGCTAATTAGTATTAAGACATTCTGACATCCCAATGATACTCTTATATATGGGCAAGGGCAAGAAATCTGAAATTCCTCACGGGCAAAAAAACAACAGCACAGTAAAATAGCCGTAACTCTCATTCTTTATAATCCAATGAAGTTGTAGCTTACACCATTGGAAAACTTATAAAATTCTACACAACTTCCTTATAGAACACTTTCCAAATTCTGCAGTTTAGGTAGTTGAAAACAGTGCACAACAGAAATTGTTTTAGGTTTTAGACAGCACAGATGCATCGCATTGTGATTTTCGTATCTCCATAACCAAAATAGTATCAGGTTGATTCTTAAGCTCAGAGAAATATATGGAAGTGTACTATTGTCCAGAATTTTCCTTGATTTTAGGTCATCCAAGATCAGAGATATTAGTTGATAAAGGCAGGTTGCTCCAAAGGACAGGATAGGGAGAATAAGAGATAAGCCAAAACCCAACTATTTATTGCATTAATCCTTATACCTTAGGCCTATGAACTAAATGAAATTATGGTAAAACCCCACAAGATCATTGCAATCATTACAAAGATTCAACACAAGCATCATCATAAAGACAACCAACCAAACACTAAAGGTTCACAGAGCACACAGACTCGACTTTTGCTACTAGTGTTTTCATTACAAAGGGACATAAACTCCTATTCCGATGACGCAAGAAGATGGTAAGAGAAGGTTCTAAAAGCATATCAAATCAAGGAGTGGAGATGAGAACAAAGACTTTAAAATAAGCACCAAGGTAGAAATGAATAGCAAGGGAGATATATAGTAGAGAAGAAAATATCAAGATTCATAGAGCAAGGATTTTTGTAGCAACTTCTAAACCTTAGAACGATCAGTTTCTACTAGGCTTGCGTCCTACAGTTAGCATTGCTCTGATACCACTTTGTAGCACCCAATTTTAAGAACAAAAACAGATACGCACCATATGTGAGTCCAGGAAGTTAAATCTCACATATAGCTACAAATAAGGGTAATATCAAAAGACAATGCTCAAAATATAACGTACTTTGTACAAAGAATATAACCTTAGACAGCAAATAACGGAAAGACAACTCTAATCTTTAGGTGAAGACTCCAATTCCACATAAACAACTGGCTGGTTGATCACAAGCCTAATTCCTCCAAACTCTAGCAATCTGGTACCCATCCGGGATTTTTATCCAAATAATTGAAAAATAAAGCAAGCGTAAGTACATGTCATACTCAACAAATATATCATGAGATTTATGAGGCTTAAAAGGCTAATATTGGTTTAACTGCAATTAACTTTTAGTGAGCCATCTTTTAGCAACTGGGTGGCAACAAGTTTATTCGCAAGCCCATATAAACACATGATCAGGTAAACATAAATAATGAATAGCATAAACAGTAATCATTAGTGAGCATCTTTATCATCAGTGTTCATCATCTATTACATAAGGGTCTAAGGCCGCTCGTGACCATGAGCACGGCTGATATACTAGTTTTACACTCTGTAGAGGTTGTACACTTTCACTGTGAGTCGTGATTTACCCTTTCGCCCGAGATGACCAGCCTCCTGACTCACTACCAAGGAAGGTCGGCAGGGTTCACTATGAAGCCTTTCAAAGGTTCGTCTAACAAGTTAGGGCTATTAGATTCACTCGGCAAACAGATGTAGGAACCCCCCCTTCCCGATGGCACAATGACACGTAGCCTATACATAAGGGGATAGAGGCTGTCCTATACCCGATTCATTAAGCCATTCTTATGCCAATAAAGGTAACCACTAACAATCTACAAAAGGTCCTCATACTGAGCTAAAGCTAGAGCCATGTAGCCCTCACAGTTATACTATAAGTCCCGGATGTTCGCTTACAGATAAGTCCTTAGGGAGAGGAATCTAGAGCACCAGAAAAATAGCCCAATGCTCTTGTCCCCTTGATTCCATGTTGCTAAAAAACATCTTTTAATGTTTATTGCATATACCATTAGTCAAGTTACAAGATCATGGTTGTAGTTGAGCACTAGCATCATACTACCCAATGCAATACCCCATAGGTATCAAGGCACAAGGTACAAAGTATTAGGAAATCCTTAGTGGTAGTCAAGGTAGACACATGCAATATGATAAGTGATTAATGGTGTATACGACAACAAGGAATATCCCATGTTATACTTGCCTTAATCTTAGATCCTTCTAGTCCAAACCTTCAAAGATCTACTTCTTGATTCACCACGTATAGCTCACCGACTGGACATGATCATAGAGCACCACACAAGCATCCATGCAATCATACATGAAGCAAACAATAGATCTAAATTAGAACAATACACCAAACATAAAATTAAGATGAAAAGTTTGTAAAACGAATCTACGTCTCGCTACGAACACACAGACGCGAAAAGCACTCTAATCAGAGCTATAACGAAAAAGTTATGAATTAAACAAGATTTCCTTTAATAAAATAATAAATTAAATCTAACCTCGAATTTCAAAATTTAAAAATATATTTAACAATGGGATGAACATGTAGATTACTCAATTACGAATCTAACGCAACTTGAACGGGTCAAATCGGAGTTAAAACGGAGAAACTACACATAAAATAAGATCAATGGCATTTTTGTAAATATGTGGATATCAATTTCGAATTTAAATTAAAAGAAAACTGAAACAAAAGATTAACTGGACCGGACCCCCAATATCCATAAGACAAGACATGGGCCGCACCATCAGAGGTGGCCTAACCCACAAGATCATGGCATGCACGGCACTAGTCGACGTGCACCGCAAAATATTGTATAGTACCAAATAGGATACTTTCATTGTAACCCTACCCCTCTAGAGTATATAAGGAGAGGTAGGGGTCCCCTAGTCGACATCTAGATATATCTCATATTCAATACAACAAAGACACAGGACGTAGGGTATTACGTCGATCAGACGGCCTGAACCTGTCTAAATCGTTGTCTCTACGCCTTGTGTCACCATCGCGCTCTTGATCTCGCACACCTCTACGACAAATCTTCCATCGTAGGATACCCCTCGGTGGACTACCGAGCATCTTTGTCGACAGTCATGGTCCTAAATGGGACCCCATCCCATATCTTGACAAATGGGCCAGGCGAGGCCTAGGACCGAGCCCTAACCCGACCATAGGACTACTTGGCACTCGCCCTAAGGGGTGCGTGGCCAGGGGCAGCGTCACCACCGCTTCAAGATCTTCCGACATCTGAGCCAATCCACAATAAAATAGGAAAGTTAGAAAAAGTAGGAGAATAAATAAGAGATTTGCTTAGATAAAATAGATTAGGATTTATTAGGAAATAAATAAATATATACTTGTAGTGAAAGCAGTCCAAATCTATAAGGTCTCTTTAGCTTTCCTTAGTTCCTTGGAGGTTAAATTTAGATTGCTTAGGGGCTAAGTCTCCCAGACTATAAATAGATCGGCGATGTAACCTTTCAATCTTAAGCAATAATCTATTCTCCTACCCCCTTCTCTCTATTGCCACCTCCTCCTCCCTCTCTCCCTCACTGTAGCACCCGGTTTTAAGAACAAAAATAGATACGCACCTTATGTGAGCCTAGGAAGTCAAATCTCATATATAGCTACAAATAAGGATAATATCGAAAGACAATGCTCAAAATATAATGTACTTTGTATAAAGGATATAACCTTAGACAGCAAATAGCGGAAACACAACTCCGATCTTCAGGTGAAGACTCCAATTTCATAGGGACAACTGACTGGTTGATCACAAGCCTAATTCCTCCAAACTCTAGCAATCTGGTACCCATCTGGGATTTTTATCCAAATAATTGAAAAATAAAGCAAGCGTAAGTACATGTCGTACTCAACAAATATATCATGAGTTTCATGAGGCTCAAAAGGTTGACACTGGTTTAACTACAAATAGCTTTTAATGAGTCATCTTTTAGCAACTGGGCGGCAACAAGTTTATTCATAAGCCCATATAAACACATGATCAGGTAAACATGAATAATGAATAGCATAAACAGTAATCATTAGTGAGCATCTTTATCATCAGTATCATCAGTCTTCATCATCTATTCCATAAGGGTCCAAGGCCGCTCATGGCCATGAGCACGACTGATATACTAGTTTTACACTCTGTAGAGGTTGTACACTTTCACTGTGAGTCGTGAATAACCCTTTCACTCGAGGTGATCAGCCTCCTGACCCACTACCAAGGAAGGTCGGCAGGGTTCACTATGAAGCCTTTCAAAGGTTCGTCTAATAAGTTAGGGTCATTAGATTCACTCGGCAAACAGATGTAGGAACCCCCCTTCCCGATGGCACAATGACATGCAGCCTATACACAAGGGGACAGAGGCTGTCACACACCTGATTCGTCAAGCCATTCTTACGC
The DNA here is from genome assembly GCA_904845875.1 of Miscanthus lutarioriparius. Classification (NCBI taxonomy): domain Eukaryota; kingdom Viridiplantae; phylum Streptophyta; class Magnoliopsida; order Poales; family Poaceae; genus Miscanthus; species Miscanthus lutarioriparius. Next base: position 134,162 of record CAJGYO010000596.1, read on the forward strand.
CAATAAAGGTAACCACTAACAAGCTAGAAAAGGTCCTCATACTGAGCTAAAGCCAGAGCCTTGTAGCCCTCACAGTTATACTGTAAGTCCTAGATGTTCACTTACAGATAAGTCCTTAGAGAGAGGAATATAGAGCATAATAAAAATAGCTCAATGCTCTAGCCCCCTTGATTTCATGTTGCTAAAAAGCATCTTTTAATGTTTATTGCATATACCATTAGTCAAGTTACAAGATCATGGTTGTAGTTGAGCACTAGCATCATACTACCCAATGCAATACCCCATAGGTATCAAGGCATAAGGTACAAAGTACTAGGAAATCCTTAGTGGTAGTCAAGGTAGACACATGCAGTATGATAAGTGATTAATGGTGTATAGGACAACAAGAAAGAACCTATGCTATACTTGCCTTAAACTTAGATCTTTTTTTCTAGTCCAAACCTTCAAAGATATGCTTCTTAATTCACCACGTATAGCTCACCAACTGGACATGATCATAGAGCACCACACAAGCATCCATGCAATCATACACGAAGCAAACAATAGATCTAAATTATAACAATACAGCAAACATAAAATCAAGATGAAAAGTTTATAAAACGAATCTACGTCTCACTACAAACACACAGACACGAAAAGCACTCTAATCGGAGCTATAACGAAAAAGTTATGAATTAAACAAGATTTCCCATAATAAAATAATAAATTAAATCTAACCTCAGATTTCAAAAGTTGAAAATATATTTAACAATGGGATGAACATGTAGATTACTCAATTACGAATCTAACACAACTTGAACGGGTCAAATCGGAGTTAAAACAGAGAAACTACGCATAAAATAAGATCAATGGCATTTTTGTAAATATTTGGAAATCAATTTCGTATTTAAATTAAAAGAAAACTGAAACAAAAGATTAACTGGACCGGGCCTCATTTTAATAAAAACTGAGGGGCTAAAACAGAAGATCTATGGGCATATGTTGAAATAATTTCAACAGAGGGTGGACCGCGGGTTGATTTTTAGGAAACTCTGGGGCTTTTTAACAAAACTGCAGGGACGACGGGTTATATACTTAAAAACTTCGAGGACTCTTTAGCAAAAATACCGGCGAATCGGTATGTTTTAATCTGAGCCATAGATCTCAGATCGAACGGCCGTGGTTGGTTGGGGGCGCGACCGGTCGGAGGAGAGGACTAGTGCGGCGGCGCAGCCATTGCCGACGGCAATGAGGTCGCCGATGAGCGCGGGAAATGGTCTATGAGCTATGAGAGGACAAACCGAAAACATGGGAAGAAGGAGAAGGAGATGGCGAACTCACCTAGGGTGTTCCCGACGGCGGGGAGAGCACCGAGACGACGTACGGCTCGTCGTGGCGGACGACCTCTTCCGGTGATCCACAACAAAGCCCTGTGAGCAACCGAGACCCAGAGAGAGTAAGAGGAGGACCCAGAGAGACCCAGAGAGACTACAGGGTATCTATAGCGTATTGTGTTTGAAAAATAAGCATAGTGATAGAGAGAGATAGTGTGCGCAAAGATAAATATTATCTAGTAGTTTTATGTATTACACATAAACTTTCTATTTATAATTAATAACCCGTGGAGAGGGCACAAGGTGATGGACTTGTATGGCATAACCCACCATTAGCAATCAAGGTAGCATCATGTGCCTTGTTTGATACAATATAATGCAAAAAAAAGGGTGAGGGGGAGGGTGTTGTTGTTTGTTGCCCAATGTTTTCTTGCAATGCTTGTACACTTTTCAAAATGTTTTCTAAGAGCATCACCACCAGTTCCCCTTTCCCATTTTCCCTTAAAATCTAATATAGGGGATTGAGAGAACTAAATTGTAGAGTATAAGGGATATATACTCAAGCAGAATGAGAAAGCCACATCCTCTATATAAGTTGAACCCATGTGCCAGTGAAAAAAAATCTCTCTACTCTTTCTTTTCTCTCCCTATGCCGACACAAACTTCTCGACAACGGTTGCTCGCCGATCTGTGCGCGTGGCATAGGGGCGAGACAAGGGTGGTGGCGGCTCACCGGTGGGGGTGTGGGTGAGGGCGGCGACTCGCTGGCCGGAGCACGGGCCATAGTGGCGGTCTGCTTGGGCTTGCGCCGATCACCCCAACGCTTGCGACTGCAGATCCAATCTCGGAACCACTTCCGAGGTAGTCCTCGCCGACAACTCGCCGCCCGCTCCCCCACTACCAGAGGAGGCGAATCAACAACGACGATCTGATCGCGTCCATCGATCAGGTCAGCCAGAAGCTCGTCGATTGCCTCTCCATCACAGAATCGGCTCTGACCACTCTGGTTCAGCGCCGACCACCCTCCAATCCAGATCTAATGGAGGCTGCTCGAGAAACTCCAGGGGTTACGGCCCTACCCTTCGGGCTCACCAACGTCGCCGCCGCCTATCAAGATGCCCTAAGGGGCAAATTCGCCGACCAGGCGGGAGATATCCATCCTCTCGCCGACCAGCCCTCACGCGGCAGTCAACATGCTACATGTAGGCCGATACCCCAGAGCATCCCTCCAAACCACCTTGGAGGAGAATCCAGACTCTGAGTCCCAGGGCTCTACGGAGACTATCGCCGAAACCACCGCCGAACAACTTCCTCTCTCTCCTTTCCGTGGGGGTGCAATCTTCAACGTCCGCGTCGACAGCCCCCCACGGGAAGGGGAAATTGAGGAGGACCACGCCGCCCGCGTCAACAGGAACGTCAACCATGCGCAGCGCTAAGAAAACAAGGCTGCCCATGCGATGGCCGAGGCTCAGCTCGACTCGCAAGGAAGGCCACGCCAACTCCAACGCAACCTCGACGACGAGTTTGTCCGTGTTGACAGCCACATCGTCTACAAGACCCCAAGCGCCAACTTGGCCGTGGCCGCCAACGAGCTCGCCCGGCTCCCGCAGACACCGGAGGTCACCAAGGTCGCCGCCATGCTTAAAGCGACGCACTGTCAGGTCAACGAGATCCGCCAGGATTAGAGACCTTCATACTCCAGAAGCTCGATTCGTCGATCAGCCGCGCCAAGATCTGATCGCCGCCCAAGTCGTTTCACCGACTAGCACTGCGACAATAGGCAACCTCTCCAGGGGGAGCTAGGGGCAACCGCATCGAACACCCTCGCCAACACGACCAGGAGGTCGACCAGGACATCCGAGTCCACCTCAACGATCTTTGAGACGCGCGACGACGTATCGACGAGCGCCGCTTCGGTCGCCATGAAGAAGAAGTACATTGCCATCAAGAGTACGAGCAAGAGTTCGGTAACCCAGACTCAGCTCTCAAGCCGCTCAACGCCGGCAACGCTGCAGATCATGGCGTTGACAACCCCAAAGGGCCCCAGCATTCACGACGGCACTCCGAACACTCCAGTGGCCCCGTGGTTTCAAAATCAATAGGGTCGAGCCCTACGAGGGAAGGATGAACACCACATAGTGGCTACAGGCTTACGCCACTACTGTGCGCGCCACCGGAGGAGATACCAGTGTCATGGCAAACTATCTTCCCGTCATGCTCACACCAACCGCCATGAACTGGTTCACAAGCCTTGCCCCAGACTCCATCGGATCCTGAGAAGAACTGAAGAAGGTCTTCACTGGCAACTATATGGCTACGTGTACTCGGCCGGGCACCAAGCATGATTTGAACCACATCTACCAGAAGCCGTCCGAGCTCCTCCATAGCTACATCAGACGCTTTTCCAAGATGAGGAATTCTATTCCCAACATCACGGAGGCTGAGGTCATCACCGCCTTCGTTCGAGGACTCCATCACTGTGATCTCTGCTCCAAGTTCAACCATAAGCCACCCACGGGGATTGGCAAGATGATTACGACCGCCAACCAGTACGCCGACGCCAAAGAAGGCAAAGTACGCTTCAACGAGGATGCGGGCACTCATCACCCAACTCGCCGCAGCGACGATCGCCTCGACGACCGGCGCCATAGTGACTGCCGCTACGACGACCGCGGTCACCATCGGGACAGTGGCCGTGATCGGCCAGAAGGATCCAAGTCTGGTCAATATCGCCGCTGTCGACCGAACCACATCGTCGCCGCCGTCGAAGAACCTCGCACCAAGCGCAACTATGACGAGCAATACAAGAAGATCCTCGATGGCCCGTGCCCTCTCCACAAGAACGCCAAGCATAAGATGACGGACTGCCTTGGTTTGGCTAAGGAGTTTCAGGCTAAAAAGCCAGAGGACGACAACAACGACGGAGCTGGAGGCCGCCGACCGCCTAGGGGCAACAACAATGCCTTCCAAGATCACGACAAGGTGGTGGCCACCATCTTGGGCCTCGCCTCCGCCAAGAGCAAGAGAAGAAGAGCGGAACTCTCACGCTGCCGGGTGCTCACCGTCAATACGGAAGACGCCACCGCCAACCCCAGCTATCGCCCCTGGTCCGAGGTCCCCATCACTTTCAGCAGGGCTGATCAGTGGGCGGACATCCCTTACACAGGATGTGTCTGCCCGGGGAAAACGTCGGAAACCCTCGTGGATTGAGGCTTCAAAGGAGGCCTAAAGGGTCCCTAAGTTCCAAAGGAAGAGGCTGGTTGGGTTGGGTTTAGTTTGGCATACTATCAGTCTAGCTACCTGGTCGGCGGTGGTATGGCTGGCTGGCCCCCGCTGACCATGGCCGTGTCCTTCTCTCATCCTTTGTTCGCCTGGGCAGATGGATTGACTTTTAATTGATCCCTTCTCCTCACCACCGCCCGGTATCTCCTTGCGTGGTCTTTTCTACGTACGTTTCTTCAACTCCTTGCACTTGAAAGATTCCGTTCGCCTGCTTGGGCATACGTACGTGCCTTTGACCCTTCTGCCCTATCCACCTCCACAATTTAGAAGCTGCGAGCGGAATATACCAATTTCAGACTAGCTACTAGCTCGCCATGCATGAACGCGACCACGTACGCATAGCATAGGCATAGCATATCCCAAATCCCATCTTGCTGGTGCTGGTTCGATCAACGACCCATAGTGAGGGCATGCATGTTCAATACGGTTCTGGGACGGTTCTCTTTATATTTTATAGAATCATAAGCATTTTTTTGCGAGGTCCGCTCACAACTGAGTTGGACCGACAAATCTCGAGATTGACGAAGTTACCACAGGCGTCTCGCTGTCGACGGGCACATCGCCTACCACTGAAAGCTTAGCGCTGTTAATTCCTGGAATAAATTTAGAAAAATGCGAGCACCCGTGTTAAGTCGGAGACTTGAACTCCGGTAGACAGGTTCCACCACAAGAAATCCAACCAACTTAGCTACGCTCAGTTCGCTTTATAGAATCATAAGCATGTGTTGGACAATGCTCCAACCAAGCTTTAATTTTCATACTACTTCTATACATACTGGGAATCTCTTCAAAATTTTGCATAACTTCATCTAGTATTACTAATTGGAGGTCTCCAACAAAGTCGTCACATTAATCCTTGCTGGTCGTGTTAAACAAAAAGATACATCATAAAAATTAGAGTAAAGTTCATGGCTGGTCCTCAAACTTGCCGAGGCGAGCAGCTGCCACGCACAGGCGTGTGGGCGAGCACCGACGCCACTGCCGCATAGGTGTACGGGCGAGCAGCCGTTGTCGTTGCCGCGCAGCCGCACCGAACAGCGGCACACCGATGAGCTGACCCTTGCCATGAGAGAGGTGAGAGATGAGAGATAGATCTGACATGTGGGTCCAGACCCATTTGGATGAATATGAGACCTAAACAGAGTTTAAGGACCAAAATGACATACTTTTTGAGTTTAGGGACCGGGATGACACATCCATACAAGTTTGAGGACTGGCCATGAACTTTACTCTAAAAATTATCTATTAAAAAAATAAGAAAGAACTAACCATCATAGACTCTTGCTGGGAATTTAGAAAAACAACATAAATCAAGTAATCATATGTTGGGAATTTAGAAGTACATTTAACGGATTTTTAGCTTATATTTTACAATTGTGCAAATTTAATTTGTTACTTAGAATATTTATCATAATGATATGGTGGACGATTTATATGCAAATTTGTGGACTCACTTTACATTATGTCTCATAATGGTAGTGTGTGTCTATTATTCACTTCTGTCATGATCCTAAATGGGACCCCCACCCCATGTCTTGACAAATGGGCCAGGCGAGGCCTAGGACCGAGCCCTAGCTGGCCACAGGGCTGCTCGACACTCGGCCTAAGGGGTGCGTGGCCAGGGGCAGCGTCGCCACCGCCTCGAGATCTTCCGACATCCGAGCCAATCCAGAATAAAATAGGAAAGTTAGAAAAAGTAGGAGAATAAATAAGAGATTTGCTTAGATAAAATAGATTAGGATTTATTAGGAAATAAATAAATAAATAAATACTTGTAGTGAAAGCAGTCCAAATCTATAAGGTCACTTTAGCTTTTCTTAGTTCCTTGGAGGTTAAATTTAGATTGCTTAGGGGCTAAGTCTCCCATAATATAAATAGATCGGCGATGTAACCTTTCAATCTTAAGCAATAATCTACTCCCCTACCCCCTTCTCTCTATTGCTGCCTCCTCCTCCCTCTCTCCCTCACGCGCGCACCCCCTGCCCTAGCCGCACGCCGCCACCGCCACACCCGCCAACACCGGCGCAGCAGCTCCGCAGCCTTCGCCGCCAACGCTCCAATACCTCTAGGCCGCCCCCTAGGAAATTAAAGGACCATCACAACTTCCATTAATATATAAAAAGTTACTAATGACACACAAAAAATCTATACAATAATATTAATATATATACATGACAATAATTAAGGAAATTTGTTACGTCATCTGAATTTTTACATTTTAAGGTAAACCATATGACATATCCAAATTCATAGCATAATTGTAGGTGCCTTACTTTTAATATAATATTAGTACGTATATATTTTATTGATAAGAAAATTCAACATTTTGAGCGGTGAAGGGTTACTGTAGATCAAAAGTGGTTATGAGCTCCTTATTTTTATATTCTTTTTAAGTAATCAATCATTATTACTCGGCTTAAATGTCAATATTCTCTTGAGGTTAACGCTGTTGCACCTCCTATATCTTACTTCAATCTCTTACTACCGTTCTCGAGTGCTGTATGCAGGCTAAAACAATTGTCTATGCCATCATAATACTCAAGAGTGCAGTCTACGACCTAAAATTCCATAATTTTTAATAAAATTCAAAAGAATAGTTTTGAATAAAAGTTATAATAAATATGAAAAAAGTAAACATCTATTTCAAATTATAAGATGTTTTAGATTTTCTAGATACACTGCTTTTACGACGTATCTAGACATAGTGCATATCTAAGTTCATAACAAAGATATGTATATAGAAAAGTCAAATCGTCTTAGAATTTCGAATAGAGGGAATACAACTATTAAATCAAAATTTGAAATTCAAAATCAAACTACATGACGTCATGAAACATGGGATACAACAAGAGCCACCATAACTTATGTTAAGGTTTTGACTAAATTCATTGAAGAGATCCGGAGGTGCCGTGCAAAGGGGGAGAAAACTGTGAATTTAGATAGAAAAAACATATAGAATAACTAATATGTTTATCATGACTCGATACAGAGACTGCGGGGTATCTATAGCGTATTGTGTTTGAAAAATAAGCATAGTGATAGAGAGAGATGGTGTGCGCAGAGATAAATATTATCCAGTAGTTTTAGGCATTACATATAAACTTTCTATTTATAATTAATAACCCGTGGAGAGGGCACAGGGTGATGGACTTGTATGGCATAACCCACCATTGGCAATCAAGGTAGCATCATGTGCCTTGTTTGATACAATATAATGCAAAAAAAAAAATGGGGTGAGGGGGAGGGTGTTGTTGTTTGTTGCCCACTGTTTTCTTGCAATGCTTGTACACTTTTCAAAATGTTTTCTAAGAGCATCACCACCGGTTCCCCTTTCCCATTTTCCCTTAAAATCTAATATAGGGGATTGAGAGAACTAAATTGTAGAGTTTAAGGGATATATACTCAAGCAGAATGAGAAAGCCACATCCTCTATATAAGTTGAACCCATGTGCCAGTGAAAAAAAATCTCTCTACTCTTTCTTTTCTCTCCCTATGCCGACAAAAACTTCTCGACAACGGTTGCTCGCCGATCTGTGCGCGTGGCATAGGGGCGAGACAAGGGTGGTGGCGGCTCGCCGGCGGGGGTGTGGGTGAGGGCGGCGACTCGCTGGCCGGAGCACGGGCCAAAGTGGCGGCCTGCTTGGGCTATGCGCGGGTCGCTTGGCGCGGCGACAGCAGCTGCCCGCCCGGCCTGAGGCGTGGCAGTGGCTGCTCACCGATGGCTACCTGCCTGGCCTGGGACACGGTGGGGGCTAGTCGTCGTCGGCTGCCCGAGATGTTAGTGATAGGGAGAAGGGAGAAATGGTATTGAGACAACTAGCTGGTTGCTCCCCTTATTTCTTTTAAGAGATTGATTGAAGGTTTGGTTTTCTCAATTGAGAAAAAATTAGATAAAAAGAGATTGGAAAGGGGATATGCTAGAACTTGTTTTTTGTCTTCAATCCCCTTTTATTTTATTTAGAGGAAAAAAAAGCAGATGCATGCCCACACAAAAACCGGTGTGGTGACGTCCGTCCTGGTTCTACAGCGCTTGATTATGATTCGTAACTGCGTGTCGGCACGTCATTTGTTTAATTTTGAGAGGAGAAATTAAAGAGTAGTACGATGGATTACACGGTACCTACGCAGAGCGAAATAAATAAATAAAATGCATTGGAACCAAATCACACGCGCGTCGTTGTCGTCCAGACGGAAGCTGCTGGCACTGGCACTGGCACTAGCAAATGCTGAAAGCGCAGGTAGTTGATGGGCGATGGGCCGGTCCTGCATGTCGGCCAGGCCGGTTTGACTTTGACCAGCAGTCCAGCACAGCATCATCCTACGGAACACTTGTCAACCGCAAACGCACGCGCGCGTGAAATAATTGGATACGGTTGGCATGGGAGATAGATTGCGCTGCAGCATTATTAGAATTTCGGCACGTGCCGTGCCCTATCAAACGACGACCGTTTACCACTCCACCTGCGGATTTATCAGAGCAGCAGTAGCAGTTGTTTTCCTCTCAGCAAACTCTGGATGCTTCGATATTTTCCTGTGCAGCTCACTCCTACTTCTTCCGTAACTTGATTTATAAAAAATATTAGTATCATTCCTAAGAGCCATCAGATTCCCACGTAGTGTAGCAGACTTTCAGCAGACATTTCAAGGCTCGCTCGACTCCGTAAAAAGGGCTGCACTTCGAGCGCTTATGAAGTTCGATGTAGCGGGGTTCGAGTGTACGATTGAGCAGGCTTGCTAGTCTCGTTGGCACCTACCTAATTGGTTGCACAACTTCCTTACAATGTAATATAAGTTAGGTTTATTTTGGTCGTGTTGGCTTCCGTCCTTTCACGGTAATTTATGGATTAATTAGGGATGTTGTAACCAGTCAAACTCTGCTTTTGCTTAATGAAATACATGTCGCAAAGACACGCTCGTGAAAAAAATATTAGCATCATTTGTATCTCTAATTGAGTTTATTTTGAAAATATATTGAAAGGTCTATTTAATAATATTAGTTATGTACTATAGATATTAATATTTTTATATATTTAGTCAATTTAAAAAGTTGATTATCTCATATATGCCCAAGTGGAGCTGCCGACTAGCTCATACAATATTATTTATCGCACTTGTTTTTATATATTGTTGGAAAGACTTGCTTGGAGCAGTTGGACCATATCTATAATAAAATGGCGCTAGCTAGCTATAGCCGTAGGTTCATTTCATTCTTCCATTCTCGTGTCTCTAGAAGTTTGATCGTAATATGGTTGCAGGTTTGATTTGTATAATTAATAATGCACACGTAGGAGAGTCGGAAGGTGCATATGCATGCACAGGGACGGAACCAAGATTTGATAATCACATATGATAAAATATGCGCTTACATACACATATATGTATATTGAGTTAGCAAAAGTATAAATAATAACCAAATCAATATTTGTTTTGCGATACAAAAGAAAGTTAAAAGTCTAAAATGATACTGAAAATTATAGCGAAAGAAAAAAATTAAATAGCCCTAAGTCTCTAATCTCTATCCAATTAATCTAATTCATAGAACAAAATCACTGTAATAACTAGAATAAAAGAGAGGGGAAAGATAAAACACTAACTAATGTTGTAACTAGCTAATTCGCCGTATATTATGCAGATCAACTAAGATGTATATGAAAAACTATAACAATAATAATAAGAACAACATAGAGGGAGAAGATAACATAAATATTAAACATAAATCACATGGATATCAATGAAGACTAACACAAAGAAGAGATGATAAATAAATACAACACTAATTAGTAATTTTATTAGCTAATTAAGGGGTTATATAGTGGGGTAATAGGGAGGTTGGGGGGTGTGTGGCCCCCCTGCCCCCCTTCCCTCCGTTCCTGTGCATGCATATCTTATCTGTTCATGTGACCCTTGCAGCATGCACTCATGCGATGTGTGTCCATAATCCTATGATGGTTTTGTGGTATCGAAACTTTTATTTGATTTGACCTGTTTGACCCGCCACCTGTCGGGATACTTGTCACACCCAATTTTAAGGATAAAATTGAATGCACTAAACTTATGTGTGCCCAGGGATCAGTCACACACATAAGTTGACAAATTATAAAAAGTATCATCACGGTGTATCTTACATAACGAATAATAGCATCACATTGACTTACATAACACAGCGGAAGATAAAAAGATAACTCTCTCGTGGAACTCCATCACAGGGACGGTCGACTGGTTGACCACAAGCCTAATAATCCTCAGGAAACTCCTTATATCCGTTGTCATCTGTTACCCATCCGGGATTTTTATCCAAATATTGAAAATTAAACAAGCGTAAGTACGTCCCGTACTCAACAAGATAACATGGGGTTCATGAGGCTCAAAAAGGATGACACTGGTTTACTGCAGTTAGCACTTTTAGTAGATTCAAGATTTTATCCTTACCTATTATTAAGTTATGCTTAAGCTCCCTTTTAAACCCACGTGATCATATATCCGATCCAATAGAGTCATGTGACATCATCATAATCATCTCGTATAAACAACATTATAAGTAGCCATCTATTCTGTGAGTTTTCCGGGCCGCTCGTGACCGTGAGCATGGCTGTTATAACAGTTTGTTACCCTCTGCAGAGGTGGTGCACATTCACCGCGAGTCGTGATTCCCATATACCCGGGTTAATTACTCCCATGTCACTGCCAAGGTGAGCGGGCAGGGTACACTATGAAGCCATTTCATAGGTTTCTCTAACAAGTTAGGGCCGCTAGGTTTCCTTGGCAGGCAGATGTAGGAACCCCCCTTTCCTATGGCACATATCCATCGCGGCTATACACATAGGAACAGAGGCAGTCCTATACCCAACGTGGCAAGCCCCATTTGCGCCATAAAGGTAATCTCTAACAAGCTAGAAAAGGTCCTATTACTGAGCTAAAGTCAGAGCCATATGACCCTCACGGTTGCACTGTCAGTCCCAGCTTTTGCCGACAGATAAGTCCTTATGGAGGGCCGAGAGCAACATGAACAAAGGTCATTTGCACTTTCGCCCTATGGAACAGTTGTTATAAATCATGTTACTCACTTTGTTCCATAGTATCATTCATCAACATGTATGTCAAGTTCAGTTAGAGCACTAGCAATCTACCCACATGCATTTAACCCATAGGAGACAAGGAACAGGATAAACAATCACTAGGATATCCTTACGGGTATCAAAATTAGACACATGCAAATGAGTAATTGATTAAGGTGAATAGGACATCAAGGAAGGCCCATGCTATACTTGCCTTGGTTCACAAACTCGTGCTGGTCCTGCTGGTCGTCGAAGAGTTCTTGGTCTCCAACGTTTTCCTCACCGTCTGAACGCGACCAACACGGCAACATACAACATTCCAAAAGCATTCATGCAAAGTAAACATTCCTATCATTAGAACAGTACACCAACAGTATTGAAATCAAGATAAAATGTTTGCAAAACAAATCTACGTTTCGCTACGATCACGTCAACGCGAAGTTCACGAAAAACGGAGCTAAAATGCGAAAGTTATGATTTAAACGGGTTTTCCTATAGCCATATATTTAATTAAATCTAATCATGAAATTAAAAAGTTCCAAACTTGACTAACAGTAGTTCCAACATGTAGCTTATGAAATTACGAAGCTAACGCGATTTGAATGGATCAATTCGGAGCTAAAACGACAATTTTATAAGCAAAACAGTTCAAATGGCATTTCTGTAATTACTGAAAACGTATTTTTGACTTAAGCCGTGGAGTTTACGTTTTCCAAACGATATTGCGCATTCGGGAAACTACGCCTTGGACTGCGGGTTCAAATAGGTGAATCCAGGAGGGCTCTTTAGCAAATCTACCCGCGAAGGGGTATTGGCCACTGAGAGCCGTCGGATTAGAAATGGACGGTCAGCAACGGATCTGGGGGGTTCGGCCGGAATAAGCGAATACCGGCGAGGCTCAGCCATGGCGGCGTGACAAAAGCACGCCCGGCGAGCTTCGGTTAGGGGGCTAGGGTCCGTAAGCGGGGAACCGAGGGCACCCGAGAGCTCGAGGAGAAGAAGGGGTCGCGCCAAAGTCGAGAAGACGGCGGAGGGGAAAGGTCGGGCGGCGCGCTATATGGCCGACGGCCGAGAGCTCATGGACGCACCCAAAACAAGGTCTGACGGCCAAGCAAACGGGAAATAAGTTGCACTGGGAGAGAGAGAGGGAACAAGGCGAAGCTCACGGTGGGAAGAATGGAGTCGACGGTGGCTCGGGGGAAAAGCGGCGACGCGGATGGCGGACGGCGATCCGGAGAGCTCCTCCTCCGCTGGCGATTTGTGACCGGACGAGGCGAAAATGGAGCGGGAGCGAGAGAGAGAGACACACAGGGGGGCTCGGCTCGCTTAAAAAGAAGCCGAGGCATGCGAGGAGGGCGCCCCACACGCCTTGAGAGGCGGTTTCTGACCTCATGACATGGGTCAAGGATTCCGAGGGCGTGGCAGAGAGGGGGGGGACCTTGTGGCGGGTCGGGCTGTCATTCTTGGTATGAAGGAAGCAGGTGTGATCTTTGGGCAATGATTTACTGGTCTTGAGTCTGCAGGTGCATTTGTTCTGGAATTGGGTTGTGGCGGGAGTTCTTCAAATTGCTAAGTGGGCAGGTGGGAAAAAGGGGAGGCGAAATGGGTCTGGTCTGTGGGCGAATGTGAGGAAGGGAGGAGATGGAAGGAAATTTCCTTTTCTTTTTATAAATAAAATTTTCAAACTCATTTTCAAAAGGTTTTTAAAATCTTCTAGCATTTGAACAAAACCACCCGTCACAGAAATAAATATGCAATAGCATGAATGCATCAACATGTTTCTATTCTTGTATTTTCTTTTAATTTCATAAAAGAAATATTATTTCCTAAATTTGAAATGCACATATAATTGCATATTTAAATCAAATTTACTATTTTAAAAAGATTGCAAATTTTAGGGTGTTACAATTCTACCCCCCTTAAGATGAATCTCGTCCTCGAGATTCGGGTGATTGCTTACTCAAACAGTTGGGGATAAGTCTTTCTCAGATCCTCTTCTCTTTCCCAAGTAGCCTCATCCTCTGTATACCAATTCTCTTCAAAATATCCACCTTCCGACGAAGTCCTGACGAATCTCTTGGTCAGAAGAAAATTCTTCTAGCAATCTTCAAAACATTAATGTTTCTGGCTAAGTTGCTCGAACTGGGAATATAACTCTTAATCATTGGTGTCGTTCGAATCTTCTTAGCAAAACTCTCTCATGCTAAGGACATCGACAACGACTTTTGCTTCTCTAGGTGATATCACTTTTACCGAACCGAAGAGTACCATTCTCATCCATCCTGAATCCTGGGACCTATGGGTTATGGGCCCACCACGCTTCCGCTGCGCAATCCAGAACATAGGACACTTCATCTTGCAAATTCTTCCACTTGGCTACCCCCCTTAAGAAAAGATAAACTAGGGGACACCAAAGTATAGCTTGCATCTCCTTTTAGATGAGCTAACTTGTATCAAGATGTTCTGACATCCCAACGATACTCTTGTGTAAGGGCAAGAAACCTTCCACAACCTCCTTATATAACACTTTTCCAAATTCTGCTGTTAACTTGGTCGAAAATAGTACACAACACAAACTACTCCAGATTCCAAACAGCACAGATGCATCACCTTGTGATTCTCGTATCTCCATAACCAACATAGCTATCAAGTTGATTCTTGCGCTCAGAGAAAGATATTGAAGTGTACTAGTGTCCAGAATTTGCCCACGATTTTTGATCATCCAAAATCAGAGATATAAGCCGAAGAGTGCAGACTGCTCCGAAAAGATAGGATAGGAAAAATAGACAAAAACCAAGACCCGACTATTTATTTCATTAATCCTTATGCCTTAGGCCTATTACTATCTGAAATTGTGGGAACACCCAACAAGATCATTGCAATCATTACAAAGATTCAAAACGACCATAAGCATAATGACAACTCAACAAACAATAAAGATGCACAATTCAATCATTAACTCACCTTGCGATACTATCGTTCTCATTGCTCCAGGGATAACAATCCTAAGACTTATATTCAGAGAACGTAAGAAGGTGGTGAGGAGTAGTTCTAAAAGCATATCAAATCAAGGAGTGAAGATGAGAACAAAAACTTCAAAATAAGCACCAAGGTAGAGATGAATAGCAAGGGTAGAGATATAGTAGAGAAGAAAATATCAAGATTCAAAGAACAAGGATTTTTGTAGCAACATCTAAACCTTAAAACGACCAGTTTCTATCTAGGCTTGCGTCCTACAGTCAACACTGCTTTGATACCATTTTGTCACACCCAATTTTAAGGATAAAATTGAATGCACTAAACTCATGTGTGCCCAGAGATCAGTCACACACATAAGTTGACAAATTATAAAAAGTATCATCACGGTGTATCTTACATAACGAATAATAGCATCACATTGACTTACATAACACAGCGGAAGATAAAAAGATAACTCTCTCGTGGAACTCCATCACGGGGACGGTCATTTGGTTGACCACAAGCCTAATAATCCTCGTGAAACTCCTTATATCCGTTGTCATCTGTTACCCATCCGGATTTTTATCCAAATATTGAAAATTAAACAAGCGTAAAGTACGTCCCGTACTCAACAAGATAACATGGGGTTCATGAGGCTCAAAAAGGATGACCTTTGGTTTCTTGCGAGTTAGCACTTTTAGTAGATTCAAGATTTTATCCTCGTCTATTATTAAGTTATGCTTAAGCTCCCTTTTAAACCCACGTGATCATATATCCGATCCAATAGAGTCATGTGACATCATCATAATCATCTCATATAAACAACATTATAAGTAGCCATCTATTCTCGTGAGTTTTCCGGGCCGCTCGTGACCGTGAGCACGGCTGTTATAACGATTTTGTTACCCTCTGCAGAGGTGGTGCACATTCACCATGAGTCGTGATTCCCATATACCCGGGTTAATTACTCCCATGTCACTACCAAGGTGGCAGGCAGGGTACACTATGAAGCCATTTCATAGGTTTCTCTAACAAGTTAGGGGCGCTAGGTTTCCTTGGCGAGGCAGATGTAGAACCCCCCTTTCCTATGGCACATATCCATCGCGGCTATACACATAGAACAGCAGGCGGTCCTATACCCAACGTGGCAAGCCCCATTTGCGCCATAAAGGTAATCTCTAACAAGCTAGAAAAGGTCCTATTACTGAGCTAAAGTCAGAGCCATATGACCCTCACGGTTGCCTTTATGTCGGTCCCGGCTTTTGCCGACAGATAAGTCCTTATGGAGGGCCGAGAGCAACATGAACAAAGGTCATTTGCACTTTAAGCCCTATGGAACAGTTGTTATAAATCATGTTACTCACTTTGTTCCATAGTATCATTCATCAACATGTATGTCAAGTTCAGTTAGAGCACTAGCAATCTACCCACATGCATTTAACCCATAGGAGACAAGGAACAGGATAAACAATCACTAGGATATCCTTACGGGTATCAAAATTAGACACATGCAAATGAGTAATTGATTAAGGTGAATAGGACATCAAGGAAGGCCCATGCTATACTTGCCTTGGTTCACAAACTCGTGCTGGTCCTGCTGGTCGTCGAAGAGTTCTTGGTCTCCAACGTTTTCCTCACCGTCTGAACGCGACCAACACGGCAACATACAACATTCCAAAAGCATTCATGCAAAGCAAACATTCCTATCATTAGAACAGTACACCAACAGTATTGAAATCAAGATAAAATGTTTGCAAAACAAATCTACGTTTCGCTACGATCACGTCAACGCGAAGTTCACGAAAAACGGAGCTAAAATGCGAAAGTTATGATTTAAACGGGTTTTCCTATAGCCATATATTTAATTAAATCTAATCATGAAATTAAAAAGTTCCAAACTTGACTAACAGTAGTTCCAACATGTAGCTTATGAAATTACGAAGCTAACGCGATTTGAATGGATCAATTCGGAGCTAAAACGACAATTTTATAAGCAAAACAGTTCAAATGGCATTTCTGTAATTACTGAAAACGTATTTTTGACTTAAGCCGTGGAGTTTACGTTTTCCAAACGATATTGCGCATTCGGGAAACTACGCCTTGGACTGCGGGTTCAAATAGGTGAATCCAGGAGGGCTCTTTAGCAAATCTACCCGCGAAGGGGTATTGGCCACTGAGAGCCGTCGGATTAGAAATGGACGGTCAGCAACGGATCTGGGGGGTTCGGCCGGCCGGAACAGTAACACCGGCGAGGCTCAGCCATGGCCGGCGGCAAAGAGCACGCCGGCGAGCTCGGTTAGGGGGGCTAGGGTCCGCCAAACGGGGAACTGAGGGCACCCGAGAGCTCGGGGGGAGAAGGGGGTCGCGCTCAGGTCGAGAAGACGGCCGGAGGGGAAGGCCGGGGCGGCGGCGCCATGGCCGGCGGCCGAGAGCTCGCGGACGCACCCAAAACAAGGTCTACGGCCAACGAAACGGGAAATAAGTTGCACTGGGAGAGAGAGGGGAACAAGGCGAAGCTCACAGCGGGGAAGAAATGGGTCGGAGATGGCTCGGGGAAGGCGGTCCACGGCGGTTCCGATCTCGGTGGACGGCGGGGCTTCTCCGAGCGACGGTGGCGGCCTCCGAAGCGTGAGCGAGGGCGAAATTGGAGCGGAGAGCGAGAGAGGAACGCGCGGGGGCTCGGCTTCGCTTAAAAAGAGGCCGGGGCGCGGGGAGGGCGATCCCACGACGCGCGACGTGGGCGCGGGCGGCGGTTGCGGCTGACGCGCGCTGCGGTTGCGGGAGGAAGGGGGCGGCACTGACGTGCGGGCCCGGGCGTCAGCGGCTGAAGGAGGAAAGGGAGGCGCGGCGGTTGCAGCAGGGGTGCGCGCGACTTGGGCCGGCGTGGAGCTGGGCTGTCGCGGCTGGCGGGGTTGCTGGGCTGCGCGAAGCTGGGCCGGGCGGGAAAAAGGGGAGGCGAGCTGGGCTGGGGCTGGTGCTGGGCCGAATGTGAGGAAGGGGAGGAGATGGAAGGAAATTTCCTTTTTCTTTTTATAAATAAAATTTTCAAACTCATTTTCAAAAGGTTTTTAAAATCTTCTAGCATTTGAACAAAACCACCCGTCACAGAAATAAATATGCAATAGCATGAATGCATCAACATGTTTCTATTCTTGTATTTTCTTTTAATTTCATAAAAGAAATATTATTTCCTAAATTTGAAATGCACATATAATTGCATATTTAAATCAAATTTACTATTTTAAAAAGATTGCAAATTTTAGGGTGTTACAATACTGGATACATCATACATGTGGTTCCATTGAGGAAGCGTACCTGATTTATTTTTATTTTTATCCCTTTTTAAAACTATTTTCAATTTTGACACCCTATGAAGTCCACATAAGCTTTAGTGGTAGGATGAGATAAGGCACAACATCATTTTATGCCTTGGTGAGGATCCACAAATACCACATATATTGAGAGATTTGAGAGTGTCATACAATGAAATCTTTGAGTTTTATTTTGAAAACTTACAAAAACTCTGAAACAATGGTAGAACAAAGATCTTGAGACATAGTGCTTAACTTGATCGTTCTGTCTTTCCATTACTCAAGATCCAAGTGAAGGCTTAGAAGCCCTATGGTTGAAGGTAATATGGGTAAGTTTAAAAGTCAGATCAGTTTATTCTAATCCAGAGGAGAATTTGATTGAACGCATGTGTACTTTTGAGGCGTGAAAGCATTGTAGCAACTCCTGATCCATTGTTCAAGTTTATCTTTGCTCAGGGACTAGCAAAGGTTAAGTGTGGGGAGCTTGTTGACGGTCATTAACATCAATCATAAACCGTCAACATATTCTTTATATGTACTTAATTCCATCACCAAATATAGGTCTAGGGGTTTAAACTGATTAATTTCTTGAGTTCTGGTGAATCAGTGTTTGCAGGAGGATTTAATCAGAAAACCGTCAAGATGATCTATTCATCAAAGCAAATCATGTTTATTCGCGACGAAACCGACTTAGGAAGATTCTAGAACACTCCAAAAGGCAACCCACCATGACAGAGCACGAGAGGATGATATGTGAGCCCGGCCGGCCCCACCTGCATGTCGGCTGGCCTGTGGGCCCCACGTGTCAGCCCCTCGCTACATTGGTTCTCCACCGCCTTAAGGATCACATCTACGCCGTTGATTTAAGTCGATTTGATCCGAGGGTCCAAAATTGATGTTACCCCCTATATATAGCAGCCTCTACCTCTCTCCCTAGAGCCATCCTAAAACCCTAAATCATATCTCTCATTCAGATCAACACACACAAGGAGGATTAGGTCTATAACTCTCTAGTGTAGTAGATTAGTAGCTCGGGAGTGAGGGTTGAGTTGGGCTCATGCTCAAGTTTCGGATCTAGTCTTGGAGGCTCGACAAAGCCTTGTATCTTCACTTCTACATCTTGTAAGACTTACTATCAATTTATCATATTCTTATCTACATGGCTATACTTACTTTGAATATATACCTTTCTTAGTTAAGGTTATCATTACTTTTATGTATGGGTTCACAGAGCGCTTAGCTTACTAGTTTACCGGTTAGGCTAAGTAGCCAAGTCTCGTGTAAGCATGGTGCTTATACGATGCTCTACCTGTGAGTACACCATGTTCCCTAGCCATGTGGTAGCAGCGAGAGGTGACAGCCCCGTCTATCCTTTGTAGTCCACCTCATATGAGCAGGTTCTTAAATTGTAGGATCGTAGTCGCGTCAGTAGAGTTATCCTTTGCTGTGCTCTACCGTCTAAGCAGCGTCCCGAATTACACAAGAGTAGAGTTAGTCTTAGCTGTAGTCAGGTATATATATACTTTGATCCTGTAACAAGAATATCACAGGAATCTATCTTACCCTTTGTTCTTCTAAGTTAACTAGTTTATATTATCTTAGTGATCTATCCCCTGAGTGTCATTATACATAAATTCCTATCATTACATTTACCTCTTGCTCTAGCTATGCTAGTATGTTGACTGATAGATATTCCTTTATTACTTAATAAATCTTTACTCCATTGTTTCTCTATGGTAAAATATAAATAACGATACCTGGAATACTCTCGGTAAAATGCTACAATGGTATTCTATGCGCTTGCGGAATCCTTCATATTCTATTTGCGTTAATAAATACTAACACACGCCAAACCTTTCCGTACTTGACGTCATACTTTACAAATCCGTATATGGACTGAATCAAGGAAGACACTGAAATATCATTATTGTCATCAACGGGTCCCAATATATGATAGGCATGGTAACGTGCAGTGAGTGGAGGATGATTTTCATTGCCCTTATTTGATAGGCAAGTGTGCGGTTGGACCACTTTTATTATCCTCCAGTTGCCATCGCTCTCTCTCTTCCATGCATTTAACCTCCACATACAACCTGCCTTGCATATCAAGTGGTACCTCAACTCCTTGTCAGAATGAGTGATGGTGTATGGCCTATGGTGAAAGACTGCGTAGTCCTAAAAGAACAATTTCATCTCAGACATTGTATTGAATATCATCCCATGCTAAGGATTTGATCCTCATGGTCGTATAACGATTTCCTACACATCTATAGCCAGGTGTGACAAACTGCCATATGTGTCATGCGGACATCCCTATAGTTCAGAATGCCACTAAAAGGTACGTTCATCGACCTCAGTTGCATCAGCTCTGTTGCTGTGTAAGGCTCTGGTGGAATGTACGGCAGTGCTTTGCTAAGTCCAACCCATGACTCATATGGGGTAGCTTTCTCTAGAACATCTATGACTAGTCCTCCCTAAACTAGCATAGCATGAAGTACTTTAGTTGGTACTGGTACTTGCATAGCATGGACTGGTATTGGTATATCATCTCTACCTCCTTGCTCATCGTCTGAATCCTTTGAATCACTGCTAACCTCATCACTGAGCATGTCCTCCTCCTCCTGCTCCTCCTCTTCCCGCTAGAACTCGTTCACATCGAAATCATTGCTTATAAGGCCTACTAAGAACCGCCTAGAATCATCGACTACCATTGGAGAGGATACAAGATGCACCTGTGTGAACTGACCATTGAAATTCATATTACCCGTAGTTGATTCCACATGGACCCCCATTCTTGTTGATTGCCTCCAACACCGTCAAAGGATGATGGCCCATCATGGAGACCCGACATCCTGTGCCCATTCTCCATGATCACCACCTCAGCCATGGCCACATTGGAACCTTGGATTACCCTATTGTAGCGGGACCAGTGAGCATGGTCACGCAAGGGCATCAGGACATAGTATGCCCTAGTCTTCCCACTATCAAACCTCCCCTTCAGTGTGAAATCACCACCAAACTTTCCATTCAAACGGACACAAAGGTTACTGAAGCTAGGAGGTTCATCAAACCATTCCAATTCTTCTTTCATATCCTCAAACATACTCTTTCTTAACACTTCCTCCATAAAAAACTCGGACACAACAATCCATCTACAAAAGCATTTGAGGAAACTTCATCAAGTCGTCGAAATCGTCGTATCACGTACAACTAAGTACCAACACTACAAAAATACTATCTATACTAACTACCATTACTACTACAAACTAACTAAACCCTAACTACCTAACCAAACACTAAACCCAAAATCATAACTAACAAAAACCTAAACCCTAACTACCTAACCAAACACTAAACCATAACTACACTACAACATACAACCTAAATCCTAAAACCTAACTACCTAATTATACTAAAATACTAACACTAATCAGTTGATTCAAAAATTAATCACCAATATCACGAAATTGAGGGTCTTGCAGGGGGGAAATACCTTGGCAACGACGGGGGGACTTTCTAGAGGTCAACCCAGACGACAGAGAGGGCCGCCGGTGGCCTAGCCGGTGTCAACGGTGCCCGTATGGACGGCCAGTAAGGGAGGGGGCGCGGGCAACCAAGGGGCTGACCCCACCCTCTGAGCAGGGGAATGGGGAGAGACACTACGTGAAAAACGATCTTTAGCAACGGAACAAATTTTTTGTAGGGGCGGCTGGTGATGGAGCCGCCCCTACAGTTGACGTGTCGGGAGGCCATAAACCAGCCGCCCTACAAATAGAAAAGCAAAGGGTAATTTGGTGATCTGAGCCGCCCCTACAAATAGATCGGAGTTGTAGAGGCGGCTCACTCATCAGCCGCCCCCAGGATTATCATTTGTAGGGGCGGCTCGATCACCGACCGCCCCTACCAATTGTTGCACGTATAAAAAGCCTCCTCGCGTCTCTCACTCCAGCAACCGCCTCCACCCGCTCGCAGCTCCCTCCCTCCCTCCCTCGGCTCCGCTGCCCTCCTCCTCGCCTTTTCTGCTCAGATCCGGCTTCCCCGCCCTCATCGCCTTCCCCGCACAGATCCGGCCTCCTCCTCGCCTCCCCCGCCCTCCTCCTCGCCTTTCCAAGACAAGCTGCAAGGGCAAGGCTGAGCCCCGCCGAGGCGGTGCAGGTCTTGGCTGGTGGCCACCGGCAGATCGGCCACGGCGGCCTAGATCCGTCCCCACCCCACGCCTTCCTTCCTGCACTGGAGGCGAGAGCGGAGAGGGACGCCTTCTGGCGACTTGGAGCGGCAATCGATGGGCATGGCGGTGTTGTTGCGGGTAGTTGAAGAGGAAGCGGCGGGGAGATGCGGGTCGAAGCTGGAGCGAGGTGAAGATGCCGACCTTCCAGGTGGTGCGCGCCTTGCCGAAGAGGTCGAGCGGCACGACGGACTCCCGGAGCGCGCCGGTCCCCATTGCCATCTTGATGCACCACGCCGATCTCCCACAGCCCCAGATCGCCATAGCTCGCGCAGCCCGCGCGCGCCCTCGCCACATCCGCAGCCTGCACCGTGCCCTCTCCCCACCCCCCATACCTCGCCCTCTCTCACACAGCCCGCAGGGCGCTCTGGCGTGGATCGAGTGAGGCATGGATCCGCCATCTGTTCCCCAAGGCATGCCTCTCGTGGTGGTGTGGCGGATCTGCTTTGTCGGCGACTCGGCTGGCTAGGAGCTCCTCCGGTTGCGGTGCTCTTAGGAGCTTGCGCTTGGCAAAGAACTAGGTGTGAAATCAGATTCGTTCTTCCCTTCTTGGACAATGCCTCTGCTCAAAGGAAGATATGGCCAAAATGTGTAAAGAGATGGTTGAATCATCATATTCTATCATCTCTATACTAGTAGAGATTAGAAATTTGATATGTATTTTCCTTCCAGAAGGATATGATAGGTTTTTAGTCTATCTCGCTCTGTACTAGTAGAGATTAAAAATTGGCTAAGAACATTATCTTTGTCGTACTTACAGTTGGTCTTTGAAACTGAACAACGGAGTAAGAATATGAAGATGTTGTGCAGTGATCTGAACTATGTATGTTATCACCTTAAGAAAGGAGAAATTAGGTGTACCATCCTAATCTGTAATAGCTATTGAACTCTGGATGTCTTTTCATATAAGCTCAGTATTGAACTCTACATGTTCTCAGCCTATTTTTTAACTTCATTCATATTATGGTCACATAGGGATATAGGTTTGGCTCTAAGAAGAGGCTAGCGCATTGAACACATATGTTGTAATGAAGTCTGGTGGCGGCACAGGGCCTGGAGTCCGGATCGATGCCGGGCGTGGTGAGCTCGGCGGCCAGGGAGCTCCTCCTCCTCCGGCGGCTACATCCACTCTGGTATGAAATATTGTTAGTGTCAAGAAAGTAGGAAATATTTTTAGTTTGTTGTAGATGGCAAGCGAAACGTTGGTCCGTTGATCCACCATTTTACCTTGAGTAATAGTTAGTTGTATCCTACTTGATGCTTTCAACTGGAATGCTTAATAACCAAGTAGTGTTTTATTTTTCATTCTTGTTGTTAATAATGATTAGTTATATTTTCTAAGGGAGTTTATTCATCATATGTTGCTTTCCTTTTCAATTTCATTGGTAATGATAATTAGATTTGCTTATAGAGAACAGAAGCTACAAGACGATAGAAACCTGAAGAACATTATCCTGGAAAAAAGATAAAAGATAGAAAGGTACTCATCCTTTCATTATTTTTATAACCTAACTTCTGTGTTTTTCTGCTTTTAATTAATAGAATGTGTGCCAACGATCAACAAACTGAAACTGTGGGTGGGCATCCTTTTGAGCTGGTCCTTCTATGAACGGTCATACCAAGAAAACATATATTTTCTTTATGTCTGATCCCTTCACAATATGTTTTTGTGATGGCAATGTCATTATATCTTTGCTCTTCTGCATATGTTCTTTTATTTTTATTAGTTCCTGCATTTTTTTGTCATGGACTTCAGATTGATTTCTTTTTTGTTTTCGTATACAGGTTCAGTTTGAGTGATCCTTATCTATACAAGTTTAGTATTTCTTCCATCTTATATGCCCAGCCTGCAAAGAAAAAGTTCTATTTTTTTCTTAGCTGAAGTAGTTTGACTTTGTAGGCAATAGCTCTGACAGATTGCCATGGTGTTCCTGTGAATATTTTCCCTACTTCTATACTTGCTGCAGAGCTGTCATACCTTTATATTTAGTTTTTAAATGTTATATCATTGTTTAAATCCTCATATTTGAAGGACAGTGTATGGGCTTCATTACCGCCACTTAAAAATGGATCTACAGAGCATCAGAAACCTTTAATATTGGCTATTGCATCCCAAGACTCTGCATCGTTTTTTCGGGACCGTAGTCTTGGTTCAGATTCTCCCATATCTGTAAGTTGCTAGTTTGCTAACGGTTTGCGATTGTCCTATTCATATTATTTACTTATGCTAGATAAATAATTTCTTGAGTTGTTTCACAGGGATTGATTGCCTTGCTCACTGCTGTTGATGCTCTTTCTCACATTCATGATTTAAGCAACCTTAAGAAACAGGTATGATATGACCACTGATTTTGTTTGCTAGTTGCTCCCATGTTATTATGCTGGATATTCTTTTCTCTCTTACTTAGAGCAGGTATCTTATCCACCAATTTATCTTTTCTTCTATTATACTTGTCGTGAGGTCCAACCTACTGGTTTCATTCAGCTCGATACACCTGTAGAAGGATTGAGAGAATGGCTGGATGCTGTTCAGATAGCAGGGATACCTTGTGCTGTCGCATCATCCCTTGACAGGAGATGCATGATCAAAGCTTTGGATCGGATGGCACTAAGCAAATATTTCAAGGTGATTTGAGCTACCGTTTGAGCTTTTCAAGTTTATTACTGAATTACTGTTGCCCGAAAAGCATGCTGCTTAGCAAAGTTCATTTGATTCACTTCAGTTGTTGACTACAGGCGATTGTGACTGACGAAGATGATATGGAGTCGATAGCAAATAGGTTTCTGTCAGCTGATATGGACTTGCAGAAGCAGATAATCGAGAAGTCACCTCCCAAGAGGAGGCTGACAGTAGACACCATTTTCTGATGGATATACTTTTTATTTGGTGTCTGCCTGTTGTTCTTGAGTAGCCAACCACCTTCGACATTGTGTGTTGGCATTGTATATAAGATAGTGCTGATGTTAGGTGATCTGCTGTGCCCCTCCTTGTGAATGCAATGCAGTAGTTCCATCAAGGTACCATGAAGAAGACTGCTGCATCAATGTTGCTGTTGATGTAAGCTGATATTATTGTAAATTTAATTTTTTTTTGGCGGAAAAATGATTTGTAGGGGCGGTTGGTACTGTAGCCGCCCCTACAAATCGATTTGTAGGGGCGGCTCGTGTTCCCAGACCGCCCTTACAAATCGATTTGTAGGGGCGGCTACAGTACCAGCCGCCTCTACAAATCGATTTGTAGGGACGGCTACAGTACCAGCCGCCCCTACAAATCAGTGATTTGTAGCCACCCTTTCATAGGGGCGGCTGGTAAAACCGCCCCTACAAAGGCTTACCAACCGCCCCTAAAAAATGTTTTTTACGTAGTGAGAGGGAGGGATGGAGTCACGACCGGCAGTGGATGGCCCAAGGAAGGGGACGAGGGCGAGTGTGATGGGCGCTTGGAGGCGGCAAGGACGCAGGGGCGGCGGCGCGTGAAACAAAGGACGAAGAGGAAAGGAATGGAGAGAGGGGGAAGAGGAAGGCCGCGTCGTGGGCCTGTACTGGGCCTTGCCATGCCCTGATCTGCGGTGCGGCAGCGCCAGCCATGTCAGAGGTCAGCGGCCCGGGTCGCTGCCACGGTGGCTTCCTCACTGCACCACCCTGCACGACGCGACAACATGGTTCTGCCGCGCCATGGCATTAGGCGCGGCCAAAAGTGTTAGTTTCGAAAAAAAATAAAACGGTGTCAAAATTGGAAATAGTTTAAAAAAAGGGTTAAAAATAAAACAAATTCACGTACGTATGTCTCTACATGTTTGTATATTGTAGCAGAGTTGCAATATGCAGGGAGGTTACGATCGAACATCAAAGTTCAACGGCGAGTAGTCAATCCAGTTCTTCACCACTACTTCAGTAGTACTTTTCAGCGAACGAACAGTGTTTTTCTCTCACAACAAATCAGCATAAGCTGGTAACTAAGCACCACTGTCAACATGCTAGCTTCAATGAAATTTATACAGCAGAATTGACGAGTTGAAGATTCTGTGGACTGAATTGTCTTCTCTAGTCTAGCTACAATCTATCATCGTTGCGAGCATAAATTAACTGTGGGCTGTAATAACCTGGATAAGCATTTGACTATTGTTTCTATGCCTCTCAACTAGTTGGTCCCAATTAATTTCTGGTTTCAACGGGTCCTTGTTTTGAAATTTGAACCAATTAGCTAATTGTGTCGCTTGCAGCTTCTTCAATCAAGTTTGATTTATTCGTAACCTGTGCATCAGATGAATGTTGAACTTGCAGAAACTAGCACCTCGCTCAGCCGGGAGAACATGCATGGCATGGCATCTGACGTGCGATTTTCACATACATGTAGACAAGCATATCTTTCATTCTGTTTTTTTTTCAGACAATCAGATTGAGGCGTTCAGCTGTGCTGTTTCATTTTTGACAAACTTGTAAATTTTACACTACAATAAACCTGTTAATCCGTGATGAAAAATTTTCGGCACGGATCAACAAAAATCGTCACTACGCAGTATTTGTGATGGTTTTAGATATCGTCATGGATTGAGCGTCATGGATTAACTCCCGTGACGGTATACCGAAAACCGTCACAGATTAACGGAATCGGTGACGATCTTGACCCATCACAATAGAGCCCGAAGCCTAGCTAGCCAAGCCCAAGCCTAGCCCAAGCCCATTTCCAATGATGGAAAATAATCGTCATAGATGCATTGCCATGTCATCATGGATGCTTACGTGGACGATGACATGGATGATGACGTGGCATCCCGGCACATTTAATAATAGCACAACATCGACGATGAACATTTTTAACCTGTTTTCAGCCCATTTACAATATGTTTCAGCCCATTTGCAATCTATTTTCCAGGGAAACTAGAGAAAGGGTTGGGAGCAGGGAGCAGCTGATAGATTGAGTCATTGAGGCATTCAGCGCTGCTGTTTCCTCTCTCCCTGAGGAAAAGTCATGCATGTTCTGTTGATCCACAATTGAGACAAGCATGTGTGACTTGTATTCATTTTCCCTTAAAAAAAACAGTCTTATATGGTAGCTAAAATGATCTATGCATGCTCTGATGTCTTGCTACGGTGTGTGTGTGTGCAGCTAGCTGCTTAAAGTCATCTAGAAGCGACGACAATGGCTGTGAGAGAAATCAAGTGAAACGTGCACCTTTGTCATTCAGGTGGTATTTTGCAGCCATCAAACGAAAGCAATAGCAAATCAAACTGTCATAAACTCGAATAATTTAATACTGTTGGCTTACTGATCAATGGCAGTAGGATCCTGCCACCGAATCGATCTGAGTGTTGTGTAGATACAGGTAGCAGCCTCCAAAAACAAGTACGGGTGAAATAGACCTGAAAATGCATAACAAAAGCCATGAATCTAGAAAAGCCAAAATGTTTTATAATTTTGGAATGGAGATAGTATTGCTGTTGAACCATTTACACATAATGTTTGTTCACAAATTTCAGAAAGGACTAAAGCTTCAATTCTAATTAAGATACAATTCTAAGTAAATATCAAAACTAATTTCGGTTAAGTATAACCAATGGGATAACATAATTTCGACCTGATATTATATAATGCCCATCTTTCTGCAAATCTTGGTATATGTGAAGACACTTATATACACGTCGTACAACCCTAGAGAGACCAAGCCAAGGAATCCTGAAATTGATGAAATTACCATAGACGTTTCGATGTCGACGGATTTATTGCCTACTACTAAAATGCCCGACATAGTTGCAAAATAGCTAGAACTAATATTATACAATTAACACATAAAATGAAATTGAATCAAGAATGTACAGCTTTTGATTCATTTCAAATGTACACTATCTAAATTAAAGGACCTACAAAGAACAATAGATACATTTTCTACTTTGGAGAGTATAATGTCTCTCTAAAGGACGTTACATTCTTCTTCTTCTTTGAAATATGAAAGAATTTGTACATGTACCAACTAAAATGATTTAGCAACAAACTTAAAAGGAGAATCAAAATGTGTGGTCCTTTTGGATACAAATGTCAATGTAATGTACATGATATATAGTATATTGTGTATCAGGCTATCAGCTAGCAAGGGTAAGAATCCCTCAGGTATGTTTGGAGGCATGGCGAGTCCTTCCAAACCCTAGCGTGTGTCTTTAGCATCTCCTTTGCCCTGAGACCGGCCCTCTCGCCGGCATTGACCTCCAGCACCATCAGCAGTTTTGCCACCACACCGACGGCGAGCATCTCCTGCAGCACCGAGGGCGTCGGCGAGTGCCTGGCCACGGCGTGGAGCGCGCGCACGGCGCTCTCGGTGGCGACTACGGACACCCGCATGACCTTCTTGGACACGACGGCCAGCCCGCCGGGTGCGCGACCAGCTCCGACCGTCCCTGCGCGCAGCCGCAGAGGTGGTCGATGGCCACGACGGCTAGCTCGGAGACGCGGCGGCCGCCCTCGTCGAGGAGCAGCTCGACCAGCGCGGCCACGGCGCCGGCCTCGACGGCCTTCACGCGGTTCCGGCCCCACGGGCAGAGGCGGCACAGCACGTGCAGCGCCGCCCGGACAGCCTTGGAGGACACCCGGTCCGAGACCACGCGCACCACCTCCTGCACCAGGCCGGCGCTCACCGTCATGAGCCGCGCCGGCGTCAAGACCGCCGTCATCGCCTTGAGGAGAAGGATGCCGTAGGCGCGCGACCGGTAGCTCGGGCGGCGCAGGACGGACGCCAGCGCGTTGAGGAAGTCTCCGTCCCGTTCAATGATCTGGGCAAGGCTCCGCTCAGAGGGCTTGAGCGAGTAGAGGACGCCGAGCGCGTCCTCCGCCGGCGAGCTCGTGGAGGTCGGAGAATCCAGCACGAAGTCGTCGTCGGCGGCGTCTTGCTGGCCGCTGGCACGCTTGGATGAAGAGTCGTTAGACGTGGAGGAGTGCTTGGCGACGAGCGAGGCGAGGAAGTTGACGGCGCCCGGCGTGGCCTCGACGCAGCGCCTGTTGCGCTCGCTCTCGGCGACGACGGCCTTGATCTCCCTGAGCGCGGCGGCCGCCTGGCGGTCCCCGCCGTGCCGGCCCTCGTCGAGGAGCTCGGCGACGCGGCACGAGTCGAGCGGCGGGCGCGGCGTGGGGAAGCGCTCGACCTGGTGCGCGGCGCACCAGGCCTGGATGAGGCGGCGCAGCGTGTGGTTTGGCGTGGCGTCCATCTCGGCGGGCGCCAGCGCGCGGCGCGTGACGGGGCAGGTGGCGTGGCCGTCGGTGAAGAGCCAGCGCTCGATGCTGGCGCGGTCGTAGGTGATGCCGGTGGCGAGCGTGACCGGGTCGCGCATGACCTCCAGCGAGATCGGGCAGAGGAAATAGTGGGGGACCTCCGCCGCCGAGGACGACGAGACCTCCATGCTGCGGGGTGTGGTCGCTGCTTGCTGCTTGTGCGTGTGATCGGATCGGAGGAGCGAGGTTGACGGTAACGATCAGTTGAGATGATCGATGTTGTTTGCTGGGAGTCGAACGAATGGAAGCGGAAGAGCGATGGAAGGCTCGTTTTATAGGTGAGGCGAAGGGAAGGGGAAGCGAAGAAGTCAACCCGCGGCGATGCGTGTGGTCACAGTGTTTGATTGTAATTGTAATGGGTTGGTGCGGTGGCGTGCGTTAAAATAGGCAATTACTGTGGAACGAACGAAAAGGTATGGCTGGGCCTGGCTGGCCCCCGCTGACCATGGCCTGGGCAGATGGATTGACTTTTAATTGATCCCTTCTCCTCACCACCGCCCGGTATCTCCTTGCGTGGTCTTTTCTACGTACGTTTCTTCAACTCCTTGCACTTGCACTTGAAACATTCCGTTCGCCCCCTGCTTGGGCATACGTTCGTGCCTTTGACCCTACTGCCCTATCCACCTCCACAATTTAGAAGCTGCGAGCGGAATATACCAATTTCAGACTAGCTATTACCTCGCCATGCATGAACGCGACCATGTACGCATATATACTATATATCCACAAAACACGCAGGACGCATAGCATAGGCATAACATATCCCAACACATGCTCTTATGATTCTATAAGCGAACTGAGTGTGGCTGAGTTGGTTGGGTTTCTTATGGTGGAACCTGTCCATCCAGGTCCGCAAGCTCTTCGTCCCTCCCACAGCCCAGTCAGATCTTCACGGTCGGATCGATCTCGTGGATCACCAACGCTGAGGGAGTTAGAGAGCTCATCGAGCCGGTGCAGATCAATACTGCGCCGATCACCCCAACGCTTGCGACTGCAGATCCAATCTCGGAACCACTTCCGAGGTAGTCCTCGCCGACAACTCGCCGCCCGCTCCCCCACTACCAGAGGAGGCGAATCAACAACGACGATCTGATCGCATCCATCGATCAGGTCAGCCAGAAGCTCGTCGATTGCCTCTCCATCACAGAATCGGCTCTGACCACTCTGGTTCAGCGCCGACCACCCTCCAATCCAGATCTAATGGAGGCTGCTCGGGAAACTCCAGGGGTTACGGCCCTACCCTTCGGGCTCACCAGCGTCGCCGCCGCCTATCAAGATGCCCTAAGGGTCAAATTCACGCACCGAAAGTAGGCGATATCCATCCTCTCGCCGGCCGACCAGCCCTCGCTGGCAAATCAACATGCTACATGTAGGCTGATGCCCCGAGCATCCTCCAAACCACCTTGGAGGAGAATCCGGACTCGAGTCCCGTGGCTCTCACGGAGATGTGTCGCGAAACCACCGCCGAACAACTTCCTCTCCCTCCTTTCCGTGGGGGTGCAATCTTCAACGTCCGCGTCGACAGCCCCCCACGGGAAGGGGAAATCGAGGAGGACCACGCCGCCCGCGTCAACAGGAACGTCAACCATGCGCAGCGCCAAGCAAACAAGGCTGCCCTTGCGATGGCCGAGGCTCAGCTCGACTCGCAAGGAAGGCCACGCCAACTCCAACGCAACCTCGACGACGAGTTTGTCCGTGTTGACAGCCACATCGTCTACAAGACCCCAAGCGCCAACTTGGCCGTGGCCGCCAACGAGCTCGCCCGGCACCCGCAGACACCGGAGGTCGCCAAGGTCGCCGCCATGCTTAAAGCGGCGCACTATCAGGTCAACGAGATCCGCCAGGATTAGAGACCTTCATACTACAGAAGCTCGATTCGTCGATCAGCCGCGCCAAGATCTGATCGCCGCCCAAGTCGTTTCACCGACTAGCACTGCGACCATAGTGACCGCCGCTACGACGACCGCAGTCACCATCGGGACAGTGGCCGTGATCGGCCAGAAGGATCCAAGTCTGGTCAATATCGCCGCTGTCGACCGAACCACATCGTCGCCGCCGTCGAAGAACCTCGCACCAAGCGCAACTATGACGAGCAATACAAGAAGATCCTCGATGGCCCGTGCCCTCTCCACAAGAACGCCAAGCATAAGATGACGGACTGCCTTGGTTTGGCTAAGGAGTTTCAGGCTAAAAAGCCAGAGGACGACAACAACGACGGAGCTGGAGGCCGCCGACCGCCTAGGGGCAACAACAATGCCTTCCAAGATCACGACAAGGTGGTGGCCACCATCTTCGGGGGCCTCGCCTCCGCCAAGAGCAGAAGAGAACGGAAACTCACCGCCTGCCGGGTGCTCACCGTCAATACGGAAGACGCCACCGCCAACCCCAGCTATCGCCCCTGGTCCGAGGTCCCCATCACTTTCAGCAGGGCCGATCAGTGGGCGGACATCCCTTACACAGGATGTGTCTGCCCGGGGAAAACGTCGGAAACCCTCGTGGATTGAGGCTTCAAAGGAGGCCTAAAGGGTCCCTAAGTTCCAAAGGAAGAGGCTGGTTGGGTTGGGTTTAGTTTGGCATACTATCAGTCTAGCTACCTGGTCGGCGGTGGTATGGCTGGCTGGCCCCCGCTGACCATGGCCGTGTCCTTCTCTCATCCTTTGTTCGCCTGGGCAGATGGATTGACTTTTAATTGATCCCTTCTCCTCACCACCGCCCGGTATCTCCTTGCGTGGTCTTTTCTACGTACGTTTCTTCAACTCCTTGCACTTGCACTTGAAACATTCCGTTCGCCCCCTGCTTGGGCATACGTTCGTGCCTTTGACCCTACTGCCCTATCCACCTCCACAATTTAGAAGCTGCGAGCGGAATATTCAGTACGGTTCGATCAACGACCCATAGTGAGGGCATGCATGTTCAATACGGTTCTGGGACGGTTCTCTTTATATTTTATAGAATCATAAGCATTTTTTTTGCGAGGTCCGCTCACAACTGAGTTGGACCGACAAATCTCGAGATTGACGAAGTCACCACAGGTGTCTCGCTGTCGACGGGCACATTGCCTACCACTGAAAGCTTAGCGCTGTTAATTCCTGGAATAAATCCAGAAAAATGCGAGCACCCGTGTTAAGTCGGAGACTTGAACTCCGGTAGACAGGTTCCACCACAAGAAATCCAACCAACTTAGCTACGCTCAGTTCGCTTTATAGAATCATAAGCATGTGTTGGACAATGCTCCAACCAAGCTTTAATTTTCATACTACTTCTATACATACTGGGAATCTCTTCAAAATTTTGCATAACTTCATCTAGTATTACTAATTGGAGGTCTCCAACAAAGTCGTCACATTAATCCTTGCCGGTCGTGTTAAACAAAAAGATACATCATAAAAATTAGAGTAAAGTTCATGGCTGGTCCTCAAACTTGCCGAGGCGAGCAGCTGCCACGCACAGGCGTGTGGGCGAGCACCGACGCCACTGCCGCATAGGTGCACGGGCGAGCAGCCGTTGTCGTTGCCGCGCAGCCGCACCGAACAGCGGCACACCGATGAGCTGACCCTTGCCATGAGAGAGGTGAGAGATGAGAGATAGATCTGACATATGGGTCCAGACCCATTTGGATGAATATGAGACCTAAACAGAGTTTAAGGACCAAAATGGCATACTTTTTGAGTTTAGGGACCGGGATGACACATCCATACAAGTTTGAGGACTGGCCATGAACTTTACTCTAAAAATTATCTATTAAAAAAATAAGAAAGAACTAACCATCATAGACTCTTGCTGGGAATTTAGAAAAACAACATAAATCAAGTAATCATATGTTGGGAATTTAGAAGTACATTTAACGGATTTTTAGCTTATATTTTACAATTGTGCAAATTTAATGTGTTACTTAGAATATTTATCATAATGATATGGTGGACGATTTATATGCAAATTTGTGGACTCACTTTACATTATGTCTCATAATGGTAGTGTGTGTTTATTATTCACTTCTGTCATGATCCTAAATGGGACCCCCACCCCATGTCTTGACAAATGGGCCAGGCGAGGCCTAGGACCGAGCCCTAGCTGGCCACAGGGCTGCTCGACACTCGGCCTAAGGGGTGCGTGGCCAGGGGCAGCGTCGCCACCGCCTCGAGATCTTCCGACATCCGAGCCAATCCAGAATAAAATAGGAAAGTTAGAAAAAGTAGGAGAATAAATAAGAGATTTGCTTAGATAAAATAGATTAGGATTTATTAGGAAATAAATAAATATATACTTGTAGTGAAAGCAGTCCAAATCTATAAGGTCACTTAAGCTTTTCTTAGTTCCTTGGAGGTTAAATTTAGATTGCTTAGGGGCTAAGTCTCCCAGACTATAAATAGATCGGCGATGTAACCTTTTAATCTTAAGCAATAATCTACTCCCCTACCCCCTTCTCTCTATTGCCGCCTCCTCCTCCCTCTCTCCCTCACGCGCGCACCCCCTGCCCTAGCCGCACGCCGCCACCGCCACACCCGCCAACACCGGCGCAGCAGCGCCGCAGCCTTCGCCGCCAACGCTCCAATACCTCTAGGCCGCCCCCTAGGAAATTAAAGGACCATCACAACTTCCATTAATATATAAAAAGTTACTAATGACACACAAAAAATCTATACAATAATATTAATATATATACATGACAATAATTAAGGAAATCTGTTACGTCATCTGAATTTTTACATTTTAAGGTAAACCATATGACATATCCAAATTCATAGCATAATTGTAGGTGCCTTACTTTTAATATAATATTAGTACGTATATATTTTATTGATAAGAAAATTCAACATTTTGAGTGGTGAAGGGTTACTGTAGATCAAAAGTGGTTATGAGCTCCTTATTTTTATATTCTTTTTAAGTAATCAATCATTATTGCTCGGCTTAAATGTCAATATTCTCTTGAGGTTAACGCTGTTGCACCTCCTATATCTTACTTCAATCTCTTACTACCGTTCTCGAGTGCTGTATGCAGGCTAAAACAATTATCTATGCCATCATAATACTCAAGAGTGCAGTCTACGACCTAAAATTCCATAATTTTTAATAAAATTCAAAAGAACTGTTTTGAATAAAAGTTATAATAAATATGAAAAAAGTAAACCTCTATTTTAAATTATAAGAAGTTTTAGATTTTCTAGATACATTGCTTTTACGACGTATCTAGACATAGTGCATATCTAAGTTCATAACAAAGATATGTATATAGAAAAGTCAAATCGTCTTAGAATTTCGAATAGAGGGAATACAACTATTAAGTCAAAATTTGAAATTCAAAATCAAACTACATGACGTCATGAAACATGGGATACAACAAGAGCCACCATAACTTATGTTAAGGTTTTGACTAAATTCATTGAAGAGATCCGGAGGTGCCATGCAAAGGGGGAGAAAACTGTGAATTTAGATAGAAAAACATATAGAGTAACTAATATGTTTATCATGACTCGATACAGAGACTACAGGGTATCTATAGTGTATTGTGTTTGAAAAATAAGCATAGTGATAGAGAGAGATAGTGTGCGCAAAGATAAATATTATCTAGTAGTTTTAGGTATTACACATAACCTTTCTATTTATAATTAATAACCCGTGGAGAGGGCACAGGGTGATGGACTTGTATGGCATAACCCACCATTGGCAATCAAGGTAGCATCATGTGCCTTGTTTGATACAATATAATGCAAAAAAAAGGGGGGTGAGGGGGAGGGTGTTGTTGTTTGTTGCTCACTGTTTTCTTGCAATGCTTGTACACTTTTCAAAATGTTTTCTAATAGCATCACCACCAGTTCCCCTTTCCCATTTTCCCTTAAAATCTAATATAGGGGATTGAGAGAACTAAATTGTAGAGTATAAGGGATGTATACTCAAGCAGAATGAGAAAGCCACATCCTCTGTATAAGTTGAACCCATGTGCCAGTGAAAAAAAATCTCTCTACTCTTTCTTTTCTCTCCCTATGCCGACAAAAACTTCTCGACAACGGTTGCTCGCCGATCTGTGCGCGTGGCATAGGGGCGAGACAAGGGTGGTGGCGGCTCGCCGGCGGGGGTGTGGGTGAGGGCGGCGACTCACTGGCCGGAGCACGGGCCATAGTGGCGGCCTGCTTGGGCTATGCGCGGGTCGCTTGGCGCGGCGACAGCAGCTGCCCGCCCGGCCTGAGGCGTGGCAGTGGCTGCTCACCGATGGCTACCTGCCTGGCCTGGGACACGGTGGGGGCTAGTCGTCGTCGGCTGCCCGAGATGTTAGTGATAGGGAGAAGGGAGAAATGGTATTGAGACAACTAGCTGGTTGCTCCCCTTATTTCTTTTAAGAGATTGATTGAAGGTTTGGTTTTCTCAATTGAGAAAAAATTAGATAAAAAGAGATTGGAAAGGGGATATGCTAGAACTTGTTTTATGTCTTCAATCCCCTTTTATCACTAGTATACATAGGAAAGGGAATAATTTATTTTCAATCCGGTGAAGATGCTCGAAGTAAAGGAACTATGGCCAACGTACCATGTCGGCGAAGATTTTATTTTATTTAGAGGAAAAAAAAAGGAGATGCATGCCCACACAAAAACTGGTGTGGTGACGTCCGTCCTGGTTCTACAGCGCTTTGATTATGATTCGTAACTGCGTGTCGCCACGTCATTTGTTTAATTTTGAGAGGAGAAAGAGTAGTACGGTACCTACGCAGAGCGAAATAAATAAATAAAATGCGCCTATCTCTTAATAGGAATCCTGCTACCAAATCACGGGCGCCCGATAGGGCCACGCCGCCCCGATTACCTTCTTACCGTCGGATTAAGGCAGCTCGTGATAAGGACCGTCCAATCGAGGGCGAACGGGTCTCTCACCCGTCAAACCCGGACGGCCGCGAATCTTCACGAACCCGCTCAAGGCGACTCGGCACCTCCTCCTCGGCTCCTCCCATCGCGCGGGCGCGCGCGCTCACAGCCATCCGGCTTGGTGAGAGCCCGATGACCCAGCGGGCGAGCAGCGGGTATGCAGCCTTGGCGGACCAGGCCGCTTCGTCCTGGTCGGTCATCCCGACGCGTCGCACATGGAGCCTGCGGCGGCTCCTCGCTCACCCTCGCGCCTCTCTCGCCGCTCAGCTCCCTGCCCTCACTCTCTCTTCCTCGGCAAGAAGCGCCATGGCGGCTTGAGCACTTGCCACCGTCGTTCTTGCGGTCGGCAGCACCTCCCTATCGCCCTCCGCCCCTACCGCCTCGCTCTAACCGTCCCGCCACGGCCGTCTTGCGCCCGCAGCAAAGCCCAGCTACCTGGCGTGTGGCCAGCAGTCCACGGACCGCCTCCACGGTACCATGTGAACTGGGCGCAGCTCGTCGGCCGGCCAGCCACCGCCATTGTGGCCATCCCAGCCGCTTCTGCTTTGGCGTTCATGGGTCTTCCTTTGTCGCTGGTATTTGGTTCATCGAGGTTTCCCATTTGCTGCCGGTACTTGGCTCATCTGGGATCTTCCATTTGCTACTGGTGTTTGGCTCATCAGAGTTTTCTCATTTGGTGTTTGGCTCACCAGCTGCCTTCCATTTGCTGCTGATGTTTGGTTCACCACGGTTGCTACTGGTGTTTGGCTCACCCGGGTTACCTCTGGTGTTTGGTTCACCTAACTGGTAGTTGGTTCATCAGGGGCCTTCCATTGGTTGTGCATCTCTGGTCCTTCAGTCAAGATGAAAAACATAGAAACTATAGAGGAGATACAGATGGAACTTCGACTTGCTTACTATAGTAATGGATACATACTGTTGGCATTGGGATTGCATCAATCTTACTGTCGAGAGATCTGACAGCTCTAACAATCTGCTGCACAAAGAGGCAATGATCAGCCAGTGTCCAAACAGTTGCTCTTCTGCATTGTCTTTTTCGGCAACACAAGTGACCTGGTTTCAGAATGCAAAACGGAATGCGAGATTCACCATATAATTTGAGCCATCTCCAAATTTGAGCTAGCTTGTATATTTATGTGAAACCAAACTGACATCTACTGCAACGACGGGGAAACTCAGAAACTAGCAAGTTGGTAAGATAATTATTTGTGCGCACATGCCAGCCATCACAAAAAACCAAAAGACAAGTGTAACTAACGGATTCATATCGAATTAGAGGCTGATCATAGCATAAGAAACCCAAGAGCTACCTCCATGTCTTTTCTAAAAATTCTGAAGATGTCGTCACCCTGCTGTTGCTTTAAATCTTTTTCTATTCGTTTCGGCAAGATTGAAAGGGTTGAGGACATCTTATCCAGTTTGTTGAAGTGGGGTTTCATAACAGTCAGCTGATCAGAGATGCTTTTGGTGTTGCTCTCAACAAGCGCGTTGAGATCATCTTGTCCCTTAAGCTGCAACGGCGTAAATAATCTTATACAAAATCACATAAAAAATCACAAAATGAAAAATTAAGTTTTGTTGAGTTTCTCATGTAGATCAAATTAAGTTTTGTTAAGTTTCTCATGACTAGATCTATGCAGTAGATATATAATATCATATGAATTGGTGCAACTTCAAATGTTCAATATTAGCGATTTAGTTTTTCTGTCTTTATCCATTTCACGTATAGAAGTATTCTTTTCATTTACTTTCAGATATTCATACTCCAGATCTCAATTGGCATCTGTATAATATTTGACAAATCAAATCAAGCAAAGGTTTATTGTCACCAGTTAAAATCCAGCCATATGATGTTAGTCTTAAATAACCACGTCTATAACCGCTATTGCCCATTTTCAAAATTTCTATATGAAACTTGGAGATTCTAGACTTTATATGAAAATTTCTTTTACAACTAACACAATATATTCAAAATATTAAAAGACCTCGTACAGTTTTGCTACTTATCCTCAAAGTAAAAGATCAACACTAGGTTCAGCTCTGCACAACTGGTTCCACCCAGGTGGCCGCGCGGCAACGCCGCACGTTGCTTTCTAGTGGAACCAAATCACACGCGCGTCGGCGTCGTCCAGACGGAAGCTGCTGGCACTAGCAAAGCCGAAAGCGCAGGTAGTTGATGGGCGATGGGCCGGGCCTGCATGTCGGCCAGGCCGGTTTGACTTTGACCAGCAGTCCAGCACAGCATCATCCTACGGAGCACTTGTCAACCGCAAACGCACGCGCGCGTGAAATAATTGGATACGGTTGGCATGTTGCGCTGCAGCATTATTCGAATTTCGGCACGTGCCGTGCCCTATCAAACGACGACCGTTTACCACTCCACCTGCGGATTTATCAGAGCAGACAGTAGCAGTTGTTTTCCTCTCAGCAAACTCTGGATGCTTCGATATTTTCCTGTGCAGCTCACTCCTACTTCTTCCGTAACTTGATTTATAGAAAATATTAATATAATTCCTAACAGCTGTCGGATTCCCACGTAGTGTAGCAGACTTCCAACAGATATTTCAGGGCTCGCTCGACTCCGCAAAAAGGGCCGTACTTCGAGCGCTTATGAAGTTCGACGTGGCGGGGTTCGAGTGTATGTTCGAGGAGGCTTGCTAGTCTCGTTGGCACCTACCTAATTGGTTGCACAACTTTCTTACAATGTAATTTAAGTTAGATTTATTTGCGTCGTGTTGGCTTCCGTCCTTCCACGGTAATCTATGGATTACTTGGGGATGTTGTAACCAGTTAAACTCTGCTTCTGATTAATGAAATATCTGTCGCAGAGACACGCTCGTGAAAAAAAATATTAGCATCATTTGTATCTCTAATTGAGTTTATTTTGAAAATATATTCAAAGGTCTATTTAATAATATTAGTTATGTACTATAAATATTAATATTTTTATATATTTAGTCAATTTAAAAAGTTGATTATCTCATATATGCCCAAGTGGAGCTGCCGACTAGCTCATACAATATTATTTATCGCACTTGTTTTATATATTGTTGGAGAGACTTGCCTGGAGCAGTTGGAGAGACTTGCCCAAGTGGAGCTATAGCCGTAGGTTCATTTCATTCTTCCATTCTCGTACGTGTCTCTAGAAGTTTGATCGTATTATGGCTGCAGGTTTGATTTGCATAATTAATAATGCACACGTACGAGAGTCGGAAGGTGCATATGCATGCACCACTACGGGAGACGTGCTCTTTACCGAGTGCTCGGCGCTTCGCCGAGTGTCAAAACATGGGCATTCGGCAAAGCCGGCACTCAGCTGCCAAACAATCGGCAAAGAGGGACACTCGGCAAACGTCCTCTTTGCCGAGTGTCAGACACTCGGCAAAGAATAACCATCGGCAAAATACCTCAGGCGATGCCGGTGGCCCCTCCGCCATCCTTTGTTGAGTGCTGGCCGTTAGCACTCGGCAAACGTGCTGTCTTTGCCGAGTATCTGGCCTGGCACTTGGCAAAGAGGTTCCTTTGCCGAGTGCCAATTCCAACACTCGGCAAAGTATTTTTATTTTTTTTCAAATTTTTTCTGTGGCATTTATACAGTACCTTAAAGCACATGTTTCAATTTCAAACTTTTCTATGATTTTTTGGTATATTTTTTAAATTTTTTATGTTTACTTGAATTTTTCTCGAAAAAGTAAATTTGAACTGCAGGTGCATGAAATATTGAAATATTGGAATTTAGCGATTCAAAAAATGGTATTCATGTTTTTGAGTGTATTTTGAGGTCATGTGCAGGGACATTCGTGAAATTTCGAACATCTGTTTCAAGAAACATGACCACCAACTTGTTAAAAAAGTGTTTTTTAATTATATAAAATGCAAACGAAGTCCTTAAATCACGAAACTTGTCGAGGTGTCGTGTCATCGCATGTAGAGGCTGTGGTAAAAAATTTAGAAGTTTCCGAACAAGTTGTGACGTACGATGCCTAAAACCCAGACATCTCCACATGTGAATATGTCTGGGTTTTAGGCATGTGAACATGTGGAGATGTCTGGGTTTTAGGCATCGTATGTCACAACTTGCTTGGAAAACTTCTAAATTTTTTACCACAGCCTCTACATGCGATGACACGACACCTCGACAAGTTTCGTGATTTTCGGACTTCGTTTGCATTTTATATAATTAAAAAACACTTTTTTAACAAGTTGGTGGTTATATTTCGTGAAACAGATGTTCGAAATTTCACGAATGTCCCTGCACATGGCCTCAAAATACACTAAAAAACATGAATACCGTTTTTTGAATCGCTCAATTCCAATATTTCATGCACCTGCGGTTCAAATTTACTTTTTC
This sequence comes from Miscanthus lutarioriparius, assembly GCA_904845875.1. Lineage (NCBI taxonomy): Eukaryota > Viridiplantae > Streptophyta > Magnoliopsida > Poales > Poaceae > Miscanthus > Miscanthus lutarioriparius. Next base: position 174,772 of record CAJGYO010000596.1, read on the forward strand.
GAGAAAAATTCAAGTAAACATAAAAATTTTTAAAAATATACCCAAAAGTCATAGAAAAGTTCTAAATTGGAACATGTGCTTCAAGGTACTGTATAAATGCCACAGAAAAAATTTAAAAATAAAAATAAAAAATAATAAAAATACTTTGCCGAGTGTCGGAATTGGCACTTGGCAAAGGAACCTCTTTGCCGAGTGTCAGGCTTGCAGCACTCGGCAAAAAATATTTAGATTTTTTTTCATCTTTTGGATTAAAAGAAACCCCCCCTGAATTTCTTTGCCGAGTGTCCGCATCTCGGCACTCGGCAAAAGGCCACCCCACTTAACCCTATCGGGCCGGCCGGCCTGCTCCCACTCTCCCTCTCACAGTCGTGCGCCCCGGCCCTGCCCCGCCGCCGCGGACCACCGACGCCGCCGAACCTTCGCCGCGGCCGGCCCGCGCCCTGGTCTGCCCTCCCCGATCGGTCGTGCGCCGCCCCGCCCGGCCTCGCCCCACCGCCGCCCGACCTCTGCAGCAACTGGCCCCGCCCCGGCCCCGCTCCGCCGCCGGACATGGACCCATCGGTGGTGCCCTGCCCCAGCTGCCCCTCGCCCCTGAACCACCAGAGTGGAGGAGAGGAGGAGCAGGGGAGTAGAGGAGAGAAGGGAGGTGGAGGAGAGGAGAAGGGAGAAGGAAGAAGGAAGAAGGAGAAGGGAGGAGAAGGAGAAGGGAGGAGGAAGGAGAAGGGAGGAGGAGGAGCCTCGACCGCCGGCCACGCCCCTCGTCATTTCGTCTCCGCCGTCGTCCCCGCCCCTCGCTGGAGATGAAGGTGACCCCGACACCGCGTCGCCCGACTCCACTGCCACCCAAGGTATAAAGCCCCCCGGTTGTCGGCCTTCGTGCCTTGTATGTCATTGACGGCCTTCGTGCCATATGTGGCTGTGTGGGCCTTCGTGCCGTACATGGATGTGTGGGCCTTCGTGCCGTATATATGTTGTCGGCCATCGTGCCGGCTTTTTTCTTGCAGGTTTTGGAAACCTCCCCATACAGGGGAGGTTCTTCCAAAATTTTTAACTTATAGTATTATAATTCTTCTTTTGCAGAGCAGGATCCGTCGGAGGGGACTCGGAGTACGTAGGCGACCCTGATCGTCTTCGTCGGCGCTGCCGTCCTGCCTGCACAGCGTCGCCTCGCCACTGCCCCGCTAGCCTGACTCCACCGCCACCCTAGGTATAAATAACCTCTCTTCCTTATCGTTGTTGTAGATCAGTGTAACCCAGTTAGGCGTCTCCCGTTCGAAACAGATACGGTTGGAGGTATGCAGATCTTCGCATATCTAAGACCGTATCTGTTTTAGATTGTCCACTTTTTTGGACAGCCCGCAGATGCGTAGATGGGGTAGTTTTCATGTTCAGCTTCGATCCGAGACAGAGTTTCGGCACCACCTCCCTGTTGTTCTCCGGATACACACTCTCCCTTCTAGGACGTGTATCGGGAGAACAACGGGGAGGTGCTGCCGAAATTCTGTCTCGGATCGGAGTAGAGCATGTAAACTAACCTCATCTATGCATCCGCGGGTGGGATTAGGACCTATCCTCACCCATTAGACAGTAGGCACGCCATTCAGATGCAATTGGTGGTTATATTACTCGCTCATGTATATGCTAGAGGATGGATAACCATGAGTGGATGTACACGGGCCGCCCAAGTCAGGCTGAAATCACCCTGAATGGATGGACAAGACTGAGGGTTTCTTCAACCAAGCATTTGGCAAGGCAGCTAATAGAGCGAGAGACACATTCTGTCCCTATAGCGAATGCGGAAATAGGAAAAGAAAAACAAGGAAGATCATGGGGGAACATCTTTGCAAGTATGGATTTACGCCAAACTATACCCGGTGGGTGTTCCATGGTGAAGCCCATCGTACTAGAGAGGAGGTGGTGAGACCACGCTTGGAGGCGTTTGATGCTGATGGCGGGGTAGCAGGATGGTTAGGTGACTTTCACGAAGCAACGTTCGCTGAAAGACCTACGGAGGAGGAGGAGAAGGGGGATGAGGAGGAGGAGCCAGAGCCAATCGGAAAGGCGTTCTACCAAATGTTGTCTTCGGCACAGAAGATCCTACATGAGAAGGCAATGGTTTCTCAACTAGATGCCATTGGACGCCTAATGGGGTTGAAGTCCCAGTACAACATGAGTGGAGCCTGCTTCAATGGTATGTTGGTATTTATTGGTGGGCTGCTTCTGGAGGGTCATATTCTACCGAGCAGCTTCTACGAGTCACAAAGACTCCTTCGTGCACTTAAGATACCGTATGAGCAGATACATTATTGTCCGAAGGGGTGCGTCCGATTTAGGAAGATCACAAGGATGCAAAGTACTATCCAAAGTGTAAATCCTCTAGGTATGTGGAGGTAGACAAAGGTGATGGCCAGAAGGAGTAGCTTGAGATCCCCATGAAAGTCCTACAGCACCTTCCGATCATACCGAGGCTCCAATGACTATTCATGACCGAGGAGTCCGCGAAACAGATGACATTGCACAAGAATGGCATTCGATACAATCCTGACAAGATGGTACATCCAGCTGATGGTGAAGCATGGAAAGGCTTTAATCGCAAGCATCATGACAAAGATCTTGAGGCCCGTAATGTATGTGTTGCGCTGGCAACGGATGGGTTCAATCCTTATGGAATGATGTCGGCCCCATACACTTGTTGGCCCGTGTTCACTATCCCCCTCAATCTCCCCCCGGGGTCCTCCTTCAACGGCAAAACATATTCTTGATGTTGATAATTCCTGGACACCCGGGAAACAAAATGGGTGTGTACATGGAGCCTGTTTATGATGAATTGATCAGTGCTTGGAATGAAGGGGTATGGACTTACGATCGAGCTACAAAGAAAAACTTCAAAATGTATGTTTGGTACCAGTACTCCATGCATGACTTCCTAGCGTATGGGATATTCAGCGCCTGGTGTGTCCACGGGAAGTTCCCATGCCCGGTATGCAAGAGAACTCTGGAGTTCATTTGGTTGAAGAAGGGTGGCAAGTTTTCGTCGTTCGACAAGCATCGATAGTTCCTCCCTCTTAACCATGCATTTAGACAAGACACCAAGAACTTCACGAAAGGTGTCAAGGTGACCGACCCTGAACCTCAGAAGATGACTGGTGCCCAGGTTCATGCTCAGATAGATGCTCTCATGGTCAATCCACAGAAAGATAGTCGAAAGAAAGATAATCCAAAGAAAGATTGCTTTGTGGGATATGGTGTCGAACATATGTGGACTCATAAGTCGGGCTTGGAGAGGCTTCCCTATTTTGATGACCTTCTCCTTCCACATAATATAGATGTAATGCACACTGAGAAGAATGTCGTCGAAGCACTTTGGGCAACACTCATGGACATTCCTGACAAGACAAAGGACAACCCTAAGGCCAGAGTGGACCTGGCAACACTATGCGATAGACCAAAGCTAGAGATGCTACCTCCAAGAGACGGCAAGCCATGGAAAAGGCCTAAGGACAATTACGTCTTAGAAAAGAAGCACAAGACGGAAGTGATACAATGGATGCAGACATTAAAGTTCCCGGATGGGTATGCAGCGAATCTGAGGAGGGGAGCGAACCCAGAGACTGGCTGAGTCTTAGGGATGAAGAGTCATGACTACCACATATGGATTAAGCGGCTTCTTTCATCGATGGTTCGAGGCTACGTCCCTGAGAATGTCTGGAAGGTGCTGGCAGAGTTGAGCTTTTTCTTCCGCCAACATTGTGCCAAGGAGGTATCTGTGAAAGTGGTTGAGGAGTTGGAAAAAGCGGCACCTCTGTTGCTCTGTAAGTTGGAGAAGATCTTTCCACCTGGCTTTTTCTTGTCGATTCAGCATTTGATTTTGCACCTCCCATCCGAGGCACGAATGGGGGGGCCCGTGCAGAACCGTTGGTGCTATCCAATCGAGAGATGTCTAAAGACTATTCGCAAGAAATGTGAAAACAAAGGCAGGATTGAGGCTTCCATTGCTGAGGCATTCATTCATGAGGAGGTGTCAAACTTCAAAACAACATACTATAATGAGAACCTTCCTAGCGTGCATAATCCACCCGCTCGGTACAACGAGGACGAAAATGAATCGACCCTTAGCCTTTTCAAAGGGCCACGCGGGAGAGCAAGTGGAGCGACCACAAAGACCTTGAGCTATGAAGAGTGGCGCAAGATCATGCTCTACGTGTTGACCAACCTTGACAAAGTGGAAATGTATCTGGGGTAAGTTCTCAACGAACATATTACATACTCCGTAACTTTTGTACATCCAACAACATTGTTCCTTGTCGGTGCAGGGAATTTTTTGATGAATCCTGGCACCATTCAAGGCCACCTTCTGACCATGAACGAGAGACCCTTCTTCAACATGGTTTGCCTGATTTCATTACATGGTTCCAAAAAAAGGTACCGACCAACTTAGCTCTTACTAAGTTTGACATTCCAAGTTGCTTGATTTCATTTCTCTCCTGCTTGAACTTGTAGTGCCAAAGGGATGTGTCTATAAGTGCTGAATTACGACAGGTGGCCAATGGCTTTGACTATAAGGTCTTGTCATTTAACGCTTATGACGTGAATAGATATCGCTTCCACACAACAAGGTACGAGCAGAGTCATCCCAATCTAAGGACCACGAATACCGGAGTATTTACGCCCGGCACTGATCAGGAGGAGTATTATGGGACAGTTGAAGAAATATACGAGCTCGACTATCATGGTTCCAAAGCACTTAATCCTGTCATATTCAAATGCTAGTGGTTTGATCCTGTAGTATCGAGAAAGTCCCATCAACTTAGGATAGTCGAAACTCGACAAGATTCCTTCTATCCAGGAGAAGATGTCTATATTGTGGCTCAACAAGCCACACAAGTTTATTATTGTCCATATGCTTGCAAAACCGACCCACATCTTCAGGGTTGGTATATTATGCACAAGGTATCACCACACGGTAGATTACCTCACCCAAACCCTGATGATTACAACTTGAACCCAAACACGCATGACAGAGAGTTCTATCAACAAGAAGAGGGGCTACTAGGGATGCTTGAGATAGACTTAACCGGAGAGATCGAAATGGAAGCAGACGAGGAATGGGTTGTTGACGAGGACGCTGCAAATGAGGTGCATGATCCAAAGGACTTGGGAATGCTTGACGGACTACGACTAGGCAATGACAACGATGAGGATGAGATTGAGGATTTGGACAATCTTGATAGTGATGACGATACCTATCGTCCAGATAATCCCGATCATGAAGAATATTAGAAATACATGTAATACTATGTTATTTTGTAATTACATTTTCTTTATTTTGCATCTCTTACTAAGTACGTCTCGTTTATCTGTACTTACTGGTTTACTCTTTTTAATTGCAGGTGATGGGGCCCACTAGGAGGAGCTGCCCCTCGGTTTACGCCAACCGGAGGGACATGGCAGCGGCTGAGGAGGCGGAGGTGTCAGAGAGGCCGAGGAGGCCGAGAGGCAGGCCCAGGCGGGAGCCGTTGACTAACCACGGGCGCAGCTCCTCATGCGACTCTGTGCACGACGACGACCTTCAGCACACGGTGGACGGGGACGGGGGTCCACGGACGGAGGATGAGGAGGCGGCGATAGTAGGGGGTTCCACTTCCTCTGGTATGTCGAAGGCCTACCAGCGAGGTCCCGCAAAGCTCCGAAAGTGACCGATACCTGTTGAGAGGCGCCCACTGATTGCACCCGAGGGCGATAAGTAAGTACCTTCATATGTTCTTCATTTGATATGTTGAAAAATCATAATAACAACTAATAACTATTGTGGACCACTTGTGCAGGAACTGGGTGCTTGTGGACCAGGCGGCCCCGGCACGCAATGTGAATGGCATCCTAGGACTTCTGTGCAAGGAACACTTCCCTGGCCTGGTTAGGAAAGGAGATCAGGATTGGGAGCCGGCCTGGACATTCGACCACTATGCCCTCGTGCAAGATGCTCCAGATCATAATGGCATCCGCTGTAGAAACAAGGTAGATCGGGTGATTAGGGAGTTGTGGGTAAGTCTTTCTTGCACTACATTCCTCAATTCCTCGTATTCATTGGACATTCTTGAAATAAAATAATGGATACCTCGTGTCTTTATGCAGGACTTCTTCAGAATCCAGGAGGGACAGGAGGAAAGTGCGTATCAGGTGGCTTACGCTTCCTGTAAAAGGCATGTCACAGACTTGCACTACGAGTCCCGCCTCTAGGCCCACATAGACTACAACGCCAAGTTCCTACTTAGGCGTGTCAACAAAGAGGAGGCAAGACGGATGACGCTGACAAGGGAGCAGTACATACAGGTAAATACAAAACATGAATATTCATTTCTTTTGAGATTAAGTATGTCTAATTTGATCTTCTGATATGTCGTCTACTTGATGTCCTGTAGGCGATTCCAAGCTGGTGAGCCACCCACCTCGATTGCTAGGAATATATTGTGGACACCTGGTTGGATGGGGACTGGCAGAAGAAGCATGAGGAGGCCCGCGATAGGCATTTGCAGATGCCAAGTGTACCTCACCATCAGGGCAACCGCAGCCTTAGCAAATATGCAAAGGCATATGTAAGTCTCCGCCATTGCTCTCAATTCTGCATCATTTCTAACCACATGTTGTTGTCTTTCTCGTAGTCGGATGCACACGGTGGCCAGCCAGTTGGTCAACTCAAGGCATATGCTCTGGCTCACATGGGCAAGGCGACGGCCGACATCGAGTATGACCCAGATGCCCCGCTTGAGGCGTACACCAACTCCAGCGTCCACACCTGCCTCTCTTCATACACGGAGGCGGCAAGGTGGATCCATGGGCGGGCCACGATCCGAGAATCGAGGGCGCCTTGATCCTCGGCTCGTGATGAGGGTGGGGCAAGGCAAGAAGCATGGGCGGTTACGGATTGGCTGACGGCGTCCTCGACATGGCCTCTACTCCTCCTCTCCACCGGCTCGAAGCGTGAAAGCACGAGCTCAAGCGTGCCCCACGCCATGTGGCCGACATGATGTCGGCACTCCAGTAAGCATTCCTATTTCATTAAATGTCGTTCTTTGACTTTTACATACCTTACCTATGCATTATTGAAACATTGGGGTCAAATGTTTGAGGCCCAGTGCAGGAGGCGCATGCTTGAAGCGGGAGGACAAGCGGTAGAGGCTACAGGCTTTGGAGGCCCAGTGGGACCAAGATCAGGTGGCAGATGGCTGAGATGATCAAGTTCATGCAGCAAATTGGCCAGCAACAAGGTTGGGCGATCCCACAGACGCTGCTTGCTCCAGATCCACCTCCACAACGTCCTGATTCTACCCCGGTGAGTATAAGTACGAAGTTTTACTTTCTATGCTGAAACTTAGAGAAACCTAGTGAAACCTAGAGAAACCTAGTGGTGGTGGTGGTGGTGTGGTGGTCATGGTGGTGGTGGTGGTGTGGTGTTGGTGGTGGTGGTCACGGTGTTGTGGTGCTCATGGTGGTGGTGGTGGTGTGGTGGTGGTGGTGGTCATGGTGGTGGTGGTGGTGTGGTGGTGGTGGTGAAGTGTTGGTGGTGAAGTGTTGGTGATGGCAGTGATGTGGTGGTGGTGGTGGTAGTGGCGGATATTTATCTTGCATATTTATCTCTTCTCTTGTCGCTCATGTGCAATCTCTTCTATTTTGTGCAGCATCAATCGGGGGCGGCGTCGAACCACCTCGGAGGGTCGCCGGGATCGCACGTTGGGCCATCCCAACCTGGACCGTCGCCGTGAGCTTCAAATGGCAGCTGTTGTGATATAATGCACTTGTGAACTTTGTGAACTATGCTTGTGTGTTTGGACTTTGGACTTGGGAGTCGAGATTGTGATACTTGTATGCTATGTTTGTGTTTGTGGTGGATTGTGATATACATTTGTATTATATATATATATTTGTGTGATATATAGTTGTGTTATATATATATATATAATTGAATTTTTTCACTTCTTTGCCGAGTGTCATGACCACGACACTCAGCAAAGCTGGGAATCTGGGACACTAAGCTTCCCAGCTTTGCCGAATACCATGGTCAAGGCACTCGGCAAAGAAAATTCAAAAAAAACTACTTTGCCGAGTGCCTACCTACAGCACTCGGCAAAGAAAATCCAAAAAAAAAAGAAAACAAGCTTTACCGAGTGCCAGATGTAGGCACTCGGCAAAGCATTTTTTTTAAAATAAAAATAAAAAACACATTTCTTTGCCGAGTGCCGACGCGTGGCACTCGGCAAAGGGGCCGTCACCGTGACCTGACCGTTACGGCGGCTTTTCTTTGCCGAGCGCCGTCGTGGCACTCGGGAAATCCTTTGCCGAGTGCCCGACATACGGCACTCGGCAAAGAACCCTTTGCCGTGAAGGGATATGCCGACAGCTCTTTGCCGAGTGCAAAGCCTTCTTTGCCGAGTGCAATTGCACTCGGCAAAGCACGCGTCTGCTATAGTGCACAGGGACGGAGCCAAGATTTGATAATCACATATGATAAAATATGTGCGCGTGCATACACATATATGTATATTGAGTTAGCAAAAGTATAAATAATAACCAAATCAATATTTGTTTTGCGATACAAAAGAAAGTTAAAAGTCTAAAATGATACTGAAAATTATAGAGAAAGAAAAAAATTAAATAGCCCTAAGTCTCTAATCTCTACCCAATTAATCTAATTCATAGAACAAAATCACTGTAATAACTAGAATAAAACAGAGGGGAAAGATAAAACACTAACTAATGGTGTAACTAGCTAATTGGCCGTATATTATGTAGATCAGCTAAGATGTTGTATATGAAAAACTATAACAATAATAATAAGAACAACATAGAGGGAGAAGATAACATAAATATTAGACATAAATCACATGGATATCAATAAAGACTAACATAAAGAAGAGATGATAAATAAATACAACACTAATAAGTAATTTTATTAGCTAATTAAGGGGTTATATAGTGGGGTTATAGGGAGGTTGGGGGGTGGCCCCCCTTCCCTCTGTCCCTGTGCATGCATATCTTATCTGTTCAGTGAGCATGGGCATGCAAGGGCATCGGGACGTAGTATGCCCTAGTCTTCCCACAATCAAACCTCCGCTTCGGTGTGAAATCATCATCAAACTTTCCATTTAAACAGACACAAAGGTCGCTGAAGCTAAGAGGTTCATCAAACCATTCCAATTCTTCTTCCATATCCTCAAACATACTCTTTCCTAACACTTCCTTCATAAAAAACTCGGACACAACAATCCATCTACAAAAGCATTTGAGGAAACTTCGTCAAATCGTCGAAATTGTCGTATAACGTACAACTAAGTACCAACACTACAAAAATACTATCTATACTAACTACCATTACTACTACAAACTAACTAAACCCTAACTACCTAACCAAACACTAAACCCAAAATCCTAACTAACAAAAACCTAAACCCTAACTACCTAACCAAACACTAAACCATAACTACACTACAACATGTAACCTAAATCCTAAAACTTAACTACCTAACTATACTAAATCACTAGCACTAATCAGTTGATTCAAAAATTAATCACCAATATCACAAAATTGATGGTCTTGCAGGGGAAATACCTTGGCAACGATGGGGGGACTTTCTAGAGGTCAACCCAGATGACAGAGAGTGCCGCCGGTGGCCTAGCCGGTGCCAGCGGTGTCGTATGGACGGCCAGCATGGGAGGGGGCGCGGGCAACCAAGGGGTTGACCCCACCCTCTGAGCAGGGGAATGGGGAGAGAGGCAGGGATGGAGGCACGGTCGCCGGTGGAGGGCCCAAGGAAGGGGACGGGGGCGAGCGCGATGGGCGCCTCGAGGCGACAAGGACGTAGGGGCGGCGGCGCGTGAAACAGAGGACAAAGAGGAAAGGAATGGAGAGAGGGTGAAGAGGAAGGCCGCATCACGGGCCTGTACTGGGCCTTGCCGCGCCCTGATCTGCGGCGCGGCAGCGCCCGCCACGTCAGAGGTCAGCGGCCCGGGTCGCTGCCACGGTGGCTGCCTCACCGCGCCACCATGGACGACGCGGCAGCGTGGTTCTGCCGCGCCATGGCATAAGGCGTGGCCAAAAGTGTTAGTTCCAAAAAAAAAACAGTGTCAAAATTGGAAATAGTTTAAAAAAAGGGTTAAAAATAAAAAAAATCACGTACGTATGTGTCTCTACATGTTTGTATATTGTAGCAGAGTTGCAATATGCAGGGAGGTTCCGATCGAACATCAAAGTTGAACGGCGAGTAGTCAATCCAGTTCTTCATCACTACTTCAACAGTACTTTTCAGCGAACGAACAGTGTTTTTCTCTCACAACAAATCAGCATAAGCTGGTAACCGAGGACCACTGTCAACATGCTAGCTTCAATGAAATTTATACAGCAGAATTGACGAGTTGAAGATTCTGTGGACTGAATTGTCTTCTCTAGTCTAGCTACAATCTATCATCGTTGCGAGCATAAATTAACTGTGGGCTCTAATAACATGGATAAACATTTGACTATTGTTTCTATGCCTCTCCACTAGTTGGTCCCAATTAATTTCTGGTTTTAACGGGTCCTTGTTTTGAAATTTGAACCAATTAGCTAATTGTGTCGCTTGCAGCTTCTTCAATCAAGTTTGATTTATTCGTAACCTGTGCGTCATATGAATGTTGAACTTGCAGAAACTAGCACCTCGCTCAGCCGGGAGAACATGCATGGCATGGCATCTGACGTGCGATTTTCACATAACTACAAGAAACCTGTTAATCCGTGATGAAAAATTTTCGTCACGGATCAACAAAAAATCATCACTATACAGCATTTGTGATGGTTTTAGATATCGTCATGGATTGAGCGTCATGGATTAACTCCCGTGACGGTTTACCGAAAACCGTCACAGATTAAAGGAATCGGTGACGATCTTGAACCGTCACAATAGAGCCCGAAGCCTAGCTGGCCTAGCCCAAGGCCATTTCCAATGATGGAAAATAATCGTCACGGATGCATTGCCACATCATCATAGATGCTTACGTGGACGATGACATGGATGATGACGTGGCATCCTAGCCCATTTAATAATAGCCCAACATCGACGATGACCATTTGTAGCCTGTTTTCAGCCCATTTGCAATCTATTTTCCACGGAAACTAGAGAAAGAGATGGGAGCAGGGAGCAGCTGATAGATTGAGTCATTGAGGCATTCAGCGCTGCTGTTTCCTCTCTCTCCCTGAGGAAAAGTCATGCATGTTCGGTTGATCCACAATTGAGCGAAGCATGTGTGACTTGTATTCATTTTCCCTTAAAAAAACAGTCTTATATGGTAGCTAAAATGATCTATGCATGCTCTGATGTCTTGCTACGGTGTGTGTGTGTGCAGCTAGCTGCTTAAAGTCATCTAGAAGCGACGACAATGGCTGCGAGAGAAATCAAGTGAAACGTGCACCTTTGTCATTCAGGTGGTATTTTGCAGCCATCAAATGAAACACTGGTAGAGAACAGAGCTTTACTCTCGGTGAGAAACCCCTTCTAGTCCCGGTTCCCCACCCGGGAGTAAGCATCCGGGACTAAAGGGGGTCCTTTAGTCCCGGGTCAGGAGTTTAGTCCCGGTGGGTAACACCAACTGGGACTAAAGGTCCTCCCAGCTTTAAAAAAAATAATGTCTCCCACCGCTGCGTCCCGTGAGATTCGAACCCAAGACCCCATGCATTGCCTCGTGCGTAGCTTACCACCTCACCTACACAACACATCTAACAATGGATGGGATGCTTCCCTTTTGAACTAACCCACCGGGGGTCCTTTAGTCCGGGTTGGTGTTACCAACCGGGACTAAAGGGTCTACCTTTAGTCCCGGTTGGTATTACCAACCGGGACTAAAGGTTGAGAACTTTTAGTTTCGGTTGGTGGCTCCAACCGGGAGTAAAGGTCCACCTTTAGTCATGGTTGGTGTCTTCAACCGGGACTAAAGGTCCTCTGCCACTGTGCCGAGCGCAGTTTCCGTTGGGCAGGGACCTTTAATCCCGGTTGGAGACACCAACCGGGACTAAAGGTCTCTCTAGTCCCGAGCGTAAAAAATACCAGGACTAGAGCCCATTTTAGCATCGGATGAAAGGTCTGTTCTCTACTAGTGAAAGCAATAGCAAATCAAACTGTCATAAACTCGAATAATTTAATACTGTTGGCTTACTGATCAATGGCAGTAGGATCCTGCCACCGAATCGATCTGAGTGTTGTGTATGCAGAGGTACAGCCTCAAAAAAAAAGTACAGGTTAAATTGACCTGAAAGTGCATAACAAAAACCATGAATCTAGAAAAGCCAAAATGTTTTATAATTTTGGAATAGAGATAGTATTGCTGTTGAACCATTTACACATAATGTTTGTTCACAAATTTCAGAAAGGACTAAAGCTTCAATTCTAATTAAGATACAATTCTAATTAAATATCAAAACTAATTTCGGTTAAGTATAACCAATGGGATAACATAATTACGACCTGCTATTATATAATGCCCATCTTTCTATGTTTTGTTTTTGTTGCAAATCTTGGTATATGCGAAGACACTTATATACACCGACAACCCTATAGAGACCAAGCCAGGGGATCCTGAAGTTGATGAAATTACCATAGACGTCTCGATGTCGACGGATTTATTGCCTACTACTAAAATGCCCGACATAGTTGCAAAATAGCTAGAACTAATATTATACAATTAACACATAAAATGAAATTGAATCAAGAATGTACAGCTTTTGATTTATTTCAAATGTACACTATCTAAAGGACCTACAAAGAACAATAGATACATTTTCTACTTTGGAGAGTATAATGTCTCTCTAAAGGACGTTACATTCTTCTTCTTTTTTGAAATATGAAACAATTTGTACATGTACCAACTAAAATGATTTAGCAACAAACTTAAAAGGAGAATCAAAATGTGTGGTCCTTTTGGATACAAATGTCAATGTAATGTACATGATATATAGTATATTGTGTATCAGGCTATCAGCTAGCAAGGGTAAGAATCCCTCATGTATGTTTGGAGGCATGGCGAGTCCTTCCAAACCCAAGCATGTGTCTTTAGCATCTCCTTTGCCCTGAGACCGGCCCTCTCGCCGGCATTGACCTCCAGCACCAGCAGCAGTTTTGCCACCACACCGACGGCGAGCATCTCCTGCAGCACCGAGGACGTCGGCGAGTGCGTGGCCACGGCGTGGAGCGCGCTCACGGCGCTCTCGGTGGCGACTACGGACACCCGCATGACCTTCTTGGACACGACGGCCAGCCCCGCCGGGTAAGCGACCAGCTCCGACCGTCCCTCCGCGCAGCCGCAGAGGTGGTCGATAGCCACGACGGCTAGCTCGGAGACGCGGCGGCCGCCCTCGTCGAGGAGCAGCTCGACCAGCGCGGCCACGGCGCCGGCCTCGACGGCCTTCACGCGGTTCCGGCCCCACGGGCAGAGGCGGCACAGCACGTGCAGCGCCGCCCGGACAGCCTTGGAGGACACCCGGTCCGAGACCACGCGCACCACCTCCTGCACCAGGCCGGCGCTCACCATCATGAGCCGAGCCGGCGTCAAGACCGCCGTCATCGCCTTGAGGAGAAGGATGCCGTAGGCCCGCGACCGGTAGCTCGGGCGGCGCAGGACGGATGACAGCGCGTCGAGGAAGTCTCCGTCCCGTTCCATGATCTGGGCAAGGCTCCGCTCGGAGGGCTTGAGCGAGTAGAGGACGCCGAGCGCGTCCTCCGCCGGCGAGCTCGTGGAGGTCGGAGAATCCAGCACGAAGTCGTTGTCGGCGGCGTCTTGCTGGCCGCTGGCACGCTTGGATGAAGAGTCGTTAGACGTGGAGGAGTGCTTGGCGACGAGCGAGGCGAGGAAGTCGACGGCGCCCGGCGTGGCCTCGACGCAGCGCCTGTTGCGCTCGCTCTCGGCGACGACGGCCTTGATCTCCCTGAGCGCGGCGGCCGCCTGGCGGTCCCCGCCGTGCCGGCCCTCGTCGAGGAGCGCGGCGACGCGGCACGAGTCGAGCGGCGGGCGCGGCGTGGGGAAGCGCTCGACCTGGTGCGCGGCGCACCAGGCCTGGATGAGGCGGCGCAGCGTGTGGTTTGGCGTGGCGTCCATCTCGGCGGGCGCCAGCGCGCGGCGCGTGACGGGGCAGGTGGCGTGGCCGTCGGTGAAGAGCCAGCGCTCGATGCTGGCGCGGTCGTAGGTGATGCCGGTGGCGAGCGTGACCGGGTCGCGCATGACCTCCAGCGAGATCGGGCAGAGGAAATAGTGGGGGACCTCCGCCGCCGAGGACGACGAGACCTCCATGCTGCGGGGTGTGGTCGCTGCTTGCTGCTTGTGCGTGTGATCGGATCGGAGGAGCGAGGTTGACGGTAACGATCAGTTGAGATGATCGATGTTGTTTGCTGGGAGTCGAACGAATGGAAGCGGAAGAGGCATGGAAGGCTCGTTTTATAGGTGAGGCGAAGGGAAGGGGAAGCGAAGAAGTCAACCCGCGGCGATGCGTGTGGTCACAGTGTTTGATTGTAATTGTAATGGGTTGGTGCGGTGGCGTGCGTTAAAACAAGAATTTATTTAATCGATTATAATCTGCAAAAAAATTTAATCTCAGCTCGCATAACTTACCTCTCGGTCCGTCTGTTTTCACTTTGCAACTCCTGATGATACATTTTGCATCCATAAAGGCCCTTTTGAGTCATTTTTATATCTTAAATATAGTTTTTCGTCCACGTGTTCACAGCACAACGTGAACATCCATTATCAAAAAAAAAAAGGCGAGACTATCTAAAAAACACGTGGCTCACATCGAAGAAAAAAAGAAGAGTAGATCATACGACGCTGTTGATTTATTTTTTTTCCAGCAGTAAATTAGTGCGTATTAATTCTTGAGGGCGTTCCATGGATTAACTGCCAATTAATTAAATTCATTTGTCTGGGGCTAACCGGCTAAGTTCAAAAAAAGTGGCCGGCTAAGTTCCAAAAGAAGTGGCTGATTATCACTATTGAGACTTTAGGGAAAAAGGACGCTTCCCATCGCCCCCTCCACACCCCTCCCCCTGAGCGCTGCCAACGGGCGACTCGGGAGGGGGAGGGGGGAGGGGGGTCGACCTCCCTCTCCGGCGCCGGTAGCCCCCCTCCCCGCCTCCTCCGGCGTGCAGCGGCGACGGCCCGCGGCGGGCCCCAAAAACGGTCCCCCGTGCGCAGCTCCGCCTTCCTCCACCCCCTTCTCTTTCCCCTCAACTCCGGCCAGATCTGGGCGCTTGGGAGGTCGACCGCGCAAGGTGGATCTGACGACGGTGACCCCGTGGCCCCAGCGCTAGGGCGGGCGGCCGTGTATGGCGCGCGGTCTGGGACGGCGCGCGGCTGTTCGCGGAAATCCTCTCCAGCTGCTCGCGCGTGTGCGGGTGCTCCTCGGCCATGGGCGCGGCGGCTTGGGGTCGTCGACGTGCCGTCGGTGTCGTGAATATCCACGCCATGGAGTCGGATGGCCGCGGCCGGCTGTCCGTGGACGGGCGCCCGCTGAGTTCTTCGGCATCAGTCCTCTGGGCGTGGTGTTCCCGACCGTGACGCTGGCGTATCTCCTGGGTCGGCCGCTGAAGTGCGTGGCGCTGGTGGTCCACGACGAGGTGGCCCATGTGGACGGCATCTGCTTTAGGCCGCTGGACTTAGGCACGAGCGGCTCGACTCCTCGTGCCCGGACGCCCTCGACGGAGCGTTCTTGTGCGTCGACGGCACCAACGCGCTGGCATGGTTCTTTAGTGTATCACTCTGGGTGGTGCTGTCGGCAGGCGCGGACAGTGGCGGCGTCAGCGCCTATCACTGCTCGTCCGTTGCGTCCTCTCTATGCCCAGTTGAGGTCAGCGGCGTCTAAGCGTCCTCTTTGGCTCTGAGATGGCGGGTTACAGTTCATGGGTTTGGGGAGCGTAGGCGAAAGCCGTGCACGAGTTGTGCGATTGACAGCAACGCCATCCGGCCCCGTTCACCTCATTGGAGGCGTCGATATAGCCCCCCCACCTTTTAACTGTAGTAACACCCCCCCCCCTCCTCCCCTCCTCCACACAGCCATGTGTGCTTCATCTACGCCAGTGGTGGAAGATCGGGACGTCGTGCACTGCGTGGTTGACGGCTACAAGGCTGCGGCACAGTGACTCGTCGGCAAGCTCGGCTTGCCTTGTTGCACTCTATGCTGGCTTCCGCAAGCATATGGAATCAGGTGAAAACTCTTGCCTGGTTGCTGCTCTAGGCCATCGACGATGGCACAGTTTGCATCATATCCCTCCCTAGAGGTGTTGACGAATTCGATTCCTGCTATCACGAAAGCCTTTCGAGCTTGCTGCATCCACTGCCCAGGTCTTGGGGCGAAAGCCCTTTCCAAGCCCGGTGCTTCGACCATCGATGGTGGCGTCCGCAGACGTCACTCCCCTTTTTGAAGGCATCGATAGAAGCACACCAGCTCTTGTCCACGCCCTGAGTGTCCTTGTACTCTCCCTAGTTTTCTCCTCACTTCCCTGTGCTCTCTCTGGTTGCTCTCCCTCCCCATCTTGTTATTGGTCTGACTATGTACCCTCCTACCCCTTGGCCACTGCGCACACTACTTGCTGTCAGGTGCCCACTGTCAGTGGCTTGCTCGGTCGTTCTCTAGTTCATTTGAGTGCTTCGTCTCATCGTATGCTAGGCTGCGGGGACCTGGATCTCTTCTCTAGATCTCCTCGTTCTCCTCCTGGTTGTCCTCCCCCTTTGAGGCTTTCTCCCCCCAAATGGCGTTGGTGGTCATCAGTTGGGACTTGGATGTTCTCATAGGCGATGCAACTCACGGTTACCGCTGGTTTGTTCTCACTCAAGGTCTTACAGCCTCTTGGCTGTCGTCTGTTGGAGCTGGCTCTCTTACACCTGCTTGTGAATTAGAGATCTTCAGAGTTTGCTCTTGGTGGTGGCACAGGTCAGAAACATGGTGTTTGCACTAGCTCAAGATGTAGGATAAGCCTGTAGCTGAACCATGTCGTTGTTGTTTGTCATGCTTTTGTTGGTGGTGTCGTTCCTTTCTCTCCCTCTATGTCATGTACTTGTGATCTTAATTGTACTTTGGAGGGCTTGGCCCCTTCCACCCACCGGTTCTGCCGGCATCTGTGGAATGAAAATCAGTTGTGGATCGGTTTGATCTGACTAGTTGACCTAAAAAAAAAGAAGTGGCTATGCTGGGTTGGGTTTAATCAGTTTGGTATCAGTCTATAGCTACTACCTGGTCGGTGTTGGTCTGTACGTGGAACGAACGAAAAGGTATGGCTGGGGCTGGCTGCCCCCCGCTGACCATGGCCGTGGTCTTCTCTCATCCTTGGCCTGGGCAGATGGATTGACTTTTAATTGATCCCTTCTCCTCACCTTCGCCTGGTATCTCCTTGCGTGGTCTTTTCTACGTACGTACGTTTTGTTCAACTCCTTGCAATTGCACTTGAAAGATTCCGTTCGCCTAGCCTTTGGGCTTACCGCTTACGTGCCTTTGACGCCGCTTCTGCAGCTCTGCTCTATCCACCTCTATCTACAATTTGGCCATCCATGAACCCCACGACGACGCATCAGACACGCGCAGGATGAGCATATCCCAGATTCCCAACCTGCCGGTTCAATGCATGCTTCATCAACACATATACGTTCTGGAACGGCTCTCTTTTAAAGAATCGCGAGCATGTTGGACAATGTCCTGATCAAGCTATTTCCACGCGACCACGCCCCTGCATGCTGTGAATCACTTTAAAAATTTCCATGTCTTATAGTATTACTAATTGAAGACCTCCAATGGAGTCATCACATTAATCATCACGAGACGTGCTAAATAAAATATATAAATTATAAAAATTCTTCCAAAAAATTAGAAAGAACTAACCATCAGTTCAATTAAACTCTATTTGGATCTATTTTATTTTCTAAACAATTACAAATCTCTACCATTATAAAAACAACATAAATTAATCATGTGTTTGGACATATAATTTAAGGAATGCTTTAGCTTACTTTTAATAAATATAAAAGTTGTAATTTAGGTGCAAATTTAATGGGTTACTTAGATCATCTATCATATTGACATGGTGGGTACTTTATATGCCACTTTGTAGGTTCACTTTCAATTATGTTTCATAATGACAGTGTCGTATATTATTCACTTCCATTAATTACCATCAATGTATAAAAAAAATGCCGATGAACCAAAAATTATATACAACTATACTAACATACGATAATAATTAAGGAAAGTTGTTATTTCAGATAAATTTATACATTTTAAATAAAACATATGACATATCCATATTAATAACATAATTGTAAATGCCCATTTTTAATCAAATACTGGTAAGAAAATTCAACACTTTGAACAGTAGAGGAGTTAGTTCAAATCAAAGGTGGTTATGACCTCCCTGATTTCTTTAGAATCTTTTTGAGTGATTGATCATTATTACTAGGCTTCAATGTCAATATTTGCTAGAGGTTAACACAATTGGTGCCTCCTAGATCTTACTTTAAGCTCGAACCACCATTCTTTAGTGTCATAGTGCTGGCTAAAACAATCTTATATGTGTACTCAAGAATGCAGTCTATGACCTAAAACTCCATGTTTTTAATAAAATTTAAAAGAATAGTTTTAATAAAGCTATAATAAACACGAGTTACAGCTTAACTTGAGTATAAAAAAACAGTAGCAACTAAGAGATCAAAATTTGAAATTCACAATTACAGAATTTATCATCACCAACGGCACTTTCACCGTTAGTTTGCTCCAAACCATTTGGTAGTGCTCATCACTGTTTCTTCGAGTTACAAACCGTTGGTGAAATGGTTTTCACCGCCAATTCGTGTTACAAACCGTTGGTAAAAATGGGGACGATTATCACCGGTAACATGGACCGGCGGTTGAAAGATCCTAAATGGCTAGAGGTGGGTGAATAGCCTAATAAAAAATCTCTACAAAACACTAGAACAACCGGTTAGACAACTAAATGGCGAAATGCGGTTTTGCTCTAGCTCTAATTAAATAGGCAAACCACCTATCCATAATTCTAGTTAGTTATGATCTTTAAGGCATGCAAAGGTTATGTCACTACTTCTACACTAGTTGAGCTAGCTAGGAAGCTAAACCAACTAAAACAACTAACTAGCTACTCAACTAACTAGCTAACTAAACAACAAGATACACAAGCATATCAATTAATGTAGATGCAAGGGATAGAAGTGATATACCGATCCGGCAAGTGACAATCAATTAATACCAGATGAAATTCAAGGAGACAAGTGGCACTCAATTTTTCTCTCGAGGTTTGCTTGCCGGCAAGCTAGTCCTCGTTGTGTCAACCGTTCACTTGGTGGTTCGCGAGCTAATAGGCGTACACAAGCCTAGCCTTACACAACGGCACCGCAAGAACCTACACAAATGAGGGTACTCACCGACACGAGCAATTTATTATAGTACCTTTGGGCGATCCGCCGGGGAATAAGCCCAAGAACCCCTCACAATATCACTAATTAGAGCTGGAGACAATCACCAACCTCCGCTCAACGATCACCGCTGCCCCAAGCCATCTAGGTGGCGGCAACCACAAGAGTAACAAGCAATCCCATAGCTCACACGATCTCTAGTGCCACTAGATGCTCAAACTCTAAGCAAATGCACTAAGATCACTCTCAATCTCATTTGGATGATGAATCAATGAAGGAGATGAGTGTGAGGTGTTTGACCTTGCTCACAAGGATGTATCAATGATCAAAATGTCCAAGAGAGAGGCCAAGCTAGCCACCAGCTATTTATAGAGCCCCCAAGACTCTCGTACCCGTTCGCCCCTTGATTGAGCTAACTGTGCAGCCACTGGACGCGTCGGTTGACCATCGGACATGTTCGGTGCGCCATGTGTCACCACGCGGTTACTCGACCGTTTGAAATAGCCGTTGGCACCCAATGGCTCGCGCCACCTCAGCGTCCGGTGCTGACCAGACTCTATGCTCTCCAGCGTCCGGTCAGAGCTCCCAGAGCTGCTCAAATGCCACCAGACGCATCCGGTCACCTGCACCGGACTCTCCTCCGCGTCCGAGGAATTATTTCTTCAAACAGAGAGCGACCAAAACGACACCGGATACATCCGGTCATTAGCATCCAATGCACATGTCTCTACTTGCAAGATGATGAACAATGACGCATGCATGTCCGGTCACTCCTGTGGCAGCGTCCGGTGCAGGCAGCAGCACTGGCCTGCACCTAGGGTTAGCCATCGGACGCGTTCGATGCAGTACAATGAAACCCTTCACTTTACTTTCTTCATCCCTTGTGCAAATGTGTTGACTCCACCAAGTTTCAACACTTGTGTACGTGAGTTAGCATTTCACAAACAAGTTTTCCAAGGGATGTTAGCACACACTAGGTCCTAATGCAAAAGGATGGAGTCAATTCACCTAGTGGCACTAGATAACCGTATTAACCGTAAGATCACCCCTGTTAATAGTACGACTATCTATCTTAAATCCAATCACACCATCTTTTGTGCCACCTCCATCACCATGGATGCCATCTTGCTCCACCACTTGGACTTGGACCATCCTATCTTATCCATACACTAAGACAAAGGATTAGTCCAATAGTGTCGGGGACCAATACTAGGGTACCCGAAGAGGAGGGGCTAATGGTCGTTATACGATTAATCCACCCAGGCAGTCAAAGGTGCGACTACAGCTCCAACCGACACCAAGGCCACGGGCTTCGCCTCGCTCGACCTCTGGCCGTGGGCTCTGCCTCGCCCGACCTCTAGGGATGGGCTCCGCCTTGTCCAACACCGAGGCCGTGGGCTCTGCCTCGCTCGACCTCTAAGGGCGGGCATCGCCTCGCCCAACCCCTAGGTCGTGCGATCTGCCATGCCCGACCTCTGGGGACGGGTTCCGCCTCACCCGACACCGAGGTCGTGGGCTCTGCCTCGCCCGATGTCTTAGGGCTGGCTCCGCCTCGCCAGACGTCTGAGGGCGGGCTCCACCTCGCCCGACGTCTGAGGGCGGGCTTCGCCTCACCCAACGTATGAGGGCAGACTCCGCCTCGCCCGATACCTCTGGCACGGCTCCTAACAGAAGCTCACGCCGCGGCCAACCACTACGGGCCAGAAATTACAACCCAAGGTCAAACTTCTGGCATCGTGCACGGAGCGGTCACGTCTCAAGACGACCCATCCCCGTGACATGTCTTTCCAAGGAACTCACATCACCCACAGTGACAGACGTGTGATCACTATGCTGCCTACTCCCTGTACGACCACTGATCAGCACGCTGGTTCGCCGCGCCGCCCGCCGGGGCGGAGTGGGACTTCATGACCCGCTGACAACGCCAGGGCATGGTATCATTGGCGGAAAGGCGCCCGGCGTGGAGCTGTCCCTGTCACCAGCTGCCGTGTCAGCGGGGCCCGTACAAAGGAAAGGAAAGGCCCGGCGACCCTGAACGACTTCCTCTCCCTCTCGTTCTCCTCGTTTCTCCCATTGTAACCCGTGCTTTCCCTTGGCCTATAAAAGGGAAAGCAGGGCGTCCCATTAAGGGGCATCGCACCACAATAGATCAAAAACCACTAACATCGAACCTCGAACACATAGCCGAGCAGCGACCGAGCTCTCAGTACCCATTCATTCTTTCCACCAGAGACTTGGGACATGTCCCTCTCTCGACCGTTTGTAACCCCTACTAGGAACTTTTCAGTGCTAGTAACACGAGCAGCAGCAACAAACTGAACGTAGGGACATTCTGCCCGAACCAGTATAAACCTCGTGTCTTCTTAGCACACCATCCGAGCCAGACGCGCGATATTAGAAATTTACTCGTTGGTGTTTACTCGAAACACCGACAAATAGGTTTCATCAATTATCCAAAATAAAATTAGAGCTTTCAACGGTGAAAATCACTTTCACCAACGATTTCATTTACATGTCGGTGGTGATGACTATGTTTGTAGCACAATAAAATAAATAATTTCTTCAAATCAAGTCGGATGAAGATGAATTTTATATCAAAGTTTGTAGGTCTCGATGTGCTTATACAACTTTGTAGCCTATGACCATTTCATTTGAATCATTTACGATTTTCAAAATTCTATTTGAAGTTCTCACATATTTAAATTTAATTTTTTTAAATTGTCCAAACGACCTTGTATAGAAAAACGACCAAAACCAAACTTGTAGATCTCGATGAAAACTATAACTTTGTAGTTGATGACTTTTTCACCTGAAATCATTTGCGGTCCATAAATCATGTTTAAGTTCTCACAATTTGGAATTCAAATTTTTCAAATGATCTCAGGTGAAGAAAACGATCAAACCACAACAACTTTGTAGCTGATGACTTTTTCAATTGAAATCGTTTGCGATGCTAAACTTATGTTTCAAGTTCTCACAATTTGACATTTGAATTTATCAAACAACCTCACATGGCGAAGCAACCAAAACCAAAGTATATCTCGATGAGAACTCCAACTTTGTAGTTAATGATTTTTCATTTAAATTTATTTAGGATCCTAAATATTAATTTTAAAATTCTAAAAAGTGAATACGAGAGAAATATAGATGCACTTTAGACACAAGTAACTTTGGGGTGGACCGGTGATGGAGTTATGTAACCCACCGTTGACAAGCACGCATCTATATGACTTGGCTTGTTTGATACATATATGACTTAGCTGTTCGGTTGATGGTTTATGCGGCTAATAAGTCGGCTGAAGCTGATTTATTGTGAGAGAAAAATATTATACCATAGCTGATAAGTTCAAGCGAACGGGGCGTTAACGGGAGTGTGGTGTTTGTTGCCCGCTGTTTCTTCCAAATCTGGTACGCTTTTCAAAAATGTTGTCCAAGTAAAGGAAGGTACGGCAATCCACGTCGGCGAAGATTTATTTTAGACGAACTAAAATGCATGCGCACACAAAAAGCTGGTGTGATGACGTCCATTGTCCCTGTTCCTACAGCGCTAGACAAGGTCTTGGGCGTTGCACTGTGATTCGTTAATTAATTCATCATCATCCGAACTAATAAAACCAGTACTAATTTCTCCCGGTCGTCAATGGCCAGCCAATAATTAAGAACTGCATGTCGGAACGTCATTTGTTTATGGGACGAGAAAGAGTAGTACGTGCACGACTACACATTATTTACACGGTACCTACGCAGAGAGCAAAATATTCATCTTGGTCCAAATCACACGCGCGTCTCGGCGTCGTCCAGCCGGAAGCTGCCGGCAAGCAGCGAGCGCATGAAGAAGTGGCCGCGCGGTCCAATGGGCGATGGGTCGGACCCGCATGTCGGCCAGGCCGGTTTGATCAGAGCAGCAGCAGTGGCAGTTGTTTCCATTTCACTTTTCAGCAAACTCCGGATGCTTCGGTACTTTCCTGTTCAGCTCATTCCTACTAGCACACCGCTACTACTACTAGTAGTAGCTTTGATCGGATCACAAACAACTGCATGCCACATATAAAAAAAGTACTCGTACTAGTGGTTTTTTATGACCAGAGAGAATAAGATAATTGTAAGAGGGCTCCTAAACCATGACCAAAGACTAGTGCGGCGACCGGCTCTTATGTGTGTAAATGGTCATATCAAATCTGATGAACCGTTCTTTCTAAAGAAATTATAGTAGTTTATCGTAGCCATAACGAAGGAGTTAGCAGAAGTTAGGACAGGGTCGGATCTTGTACTTTTATACACCTACCTGAAAAGAATTCATTTGAAATAAAATGACGATGTACCATGCTCATTTTTTCCTTGTGGGCACACATTTCGCATCCTTTCCTTGGTTTTGCTGAATCAAGGAAAACAATTACGCACGTGGAAGGTGTGCAGACAGGACAGGGAGGGGGAGGCCACGGCAGGCGACCCCTGACGTTGACGCCGTGCGGGAAAACAATTACGCACGTGGAAGGTGTGCGCGTGTGTAGCAAGCATTACGTATGGTCTGACTGAGATAAGGGAGAGGAACAGGCGAACAGCCGCCTTTTGTCGGCCTAGCTAGGCGGGATGGATGCATGGATCTAGCCAAGCGACAGCTCTGCGCTCACGTTGTCGCGCCGGTGGTCAGGAACAGGCGGCGCCCGTTTCCGTTCCTTTTCGGCTGGGCGTGGCCGGGGTTGGAAGAGTCGTCCACCCGCCGTCGTCGCCGCCTTGTTCAGACGCTACTAGTATAACCACGAGCTGCTTTCGGTCTCGGACCTTTCGGCCTGTTCGCTGGTTTATAAACTGTATTTTTTCAGTTAACGAATATTATTTTTTTCTCATAATAATTCAGTCAACAGTATTTTTAGCCATGACTTATCAGTCAAACGAATATGACAGTTGTTCAGATGGCTCGTGTTATGGATTTAAGTGAATACGACATGGACACCCCTAAACAAGCTCTTAACTGGATGTATGCTACTGGTTCGCCACACTGCCATGATAGATGTTTCTGCATCGATTTGGCGAGTGTCCCTGACTTGTGTAAGTTTTGGCGATGTTTGACAGTATTTTGTACTCAAAGCTGAATAGGAGTAGCTTTGATCAGTGGTGATCCATGCCGCTAGCGACCTTTTCCGAGCGCATGACTGGTCACTAGTGCACTTGTTTCTGCAATTTTTCCGGGCGGGAAGGGCAGCAGCGCAGAGCCAGCAGCACACGACTGGACCCCGCCTACGCGGGCCGTACGGAGAAGCCCAGCGTGCCTCCGTTTCCTTTCGTCCTCTCTCGAACGGAAAAGTAGAGGCCCACGAGCTGTTAGGCACTGGAAGCAATCCGGGCCAGCCGAGAAGGCATCTACATCGCTTCATATGCAATTATGCACATGTGCCTCTGTCATGGGCGTTGATGTTAGGTTTTCAGCCTTGAATGCTGCTTCAGGCTTTGACCTGAAAACCCAGGCCGCATCTCCAAGGTGCAAACAAGACGGGCGGCGATGCCCGGCGCTGAAGATACGAATGGTGTTTTTTTTTTACAATAAATCAGCGAACAATATTTTTAGCCATGACTTTTTAGCAATATATATATATATATATATATATATATATATATATATATATATATATATATATATATATATAGCTGGTCAGCCACGTCCGGTGTTGACCCGTACATACATAATACTCATATCCATCCTATGGAGGACTCCTCCACGTACTTACAGTAGACGCTGATAGTGAGTTAGTGACAGGTACGTCTCGCTGGATGCGGGATCGCACGTGTCGGACCACTAGTATTGACCACAGCAGCAGCACATCCTCGACCTCGTTATATACCTCAGCCGTCACGACCGAGAGCCGTGGTAACCAGGGCATGCAGCGTTAACGACTCCTTGCTTGGAGTTGGAGCTAGCTTCCGATCGATCGAGGCCCCCCATGGCCATACCCGAACGTACGTGAAGGTGTGTGCACCCACTGATAGCATAGATCGGCTACTAAGCAACAACAACCTTAATTTGGCTCCATGTATCTTTTCTTTTTTTAAAGAACTAGCGGCAAGAACATGCCAGGTAAGTATTAATAGAGAAGAAATTTTACAAAAATGAATTAAAAAACAAAAACATCATGAAAGAGGCAACAACAAGACCACCACCACATAACAATACACACCAGCGAATCTCAGAAGCAACAACCGTCGAACGCCACCATACACGCCACAGAGAACAAGCGAACTAGTAGGGGACAGTAAATTTTCCACAACGATGCCGAAACAACATCGACACATGTCATCAACGCTTTCAGAAGAACCACGGTATTCAACCAAAGTCCTAGAGGGTAAAGAGACAATTGTTTTAAGGCGACCGCCTTGGTCAATCGAACATTAACCAACGTTGGCGCCTAAAGTTGCTTGCCTCTGTAAAAACTTAACCAAAGCGGGCGCTTGGTCGGCGGCCCTATCACCGATTAACGGAGGCGACCGCCCAGCCCGCCCGCCTCCGTTAATTAATGGCCAACGCCTCGGAAAAGATTTTAAGTAGTAGCGATTGTCGGCCACGGCCAACAATCCCCATGCCCCAAGCCCCAAACCAGCCACACCATGATCTCTAAGGTTGACCACATTCAAACAAGCAAGTCTACCACTAAGCTAGAGGGCTACAACTAGCTAAAGCTACCCCTGTTTGGTTGGCTGGTTCGTTTCATTGCTGGTTCGTGAAGAAGTATTGCTGGCTGGTTTGTGTGAGAGAAAAATACTATTCCGGCTGAAAATTTACGATCGTTTACGACAAGCCACAACCAAACGAACAGGCTGAAGAGCAACCTAGAGCTACATACACCTACACTCTTACTACTCTAGCTAGCTACACAAGCAACTACCAAACAACAAGTAGCCTGTTCGCTTGCTCGTAAACGATCGTAAATTTCCAGCCACGAACAGTGTTTTTTTCTCACACCAAACCAACCAGCAGTAAATAATCCACGATACGATACGGCCTCCCGAACAGGCCGAAGATATATGAATGAATTGCAAGTGAGGTAGTAGCAAACCGAACCGGGCAAGAGAATGAACACCAAGATTTATCCCCGTGGTTCGGTTGCGTGCCGGCAACCTACATCCACATTGTGGCCAGTCCAAACTAGGTGGTTCACACGTTAATTGGCATCACACGCCATGCCCACACCAAGGGCGCTGCAAGAACCACACTAGAGAGCACTACCCAAGCCATGATTTCAATAGAGTTGCTTTTTGCGAATCTCCTACGGGGAATAAACACAAGAACCCATCATAATCAATCGATTGGAGCCGGCAACAATCACTAAATCAGCTCAAAGATCCTCCGCTGCTCCAAGCCGTCTAGGTGGTGGCAACCACCAAGAGTAATAAGAAACAATCTCTCATCGAACACGATCAGTAGTGGCCTAGTGCCACTAGATGCCTCAACTCATTGCAAATGCATTAGAAATCTCTCTCAATCTCACTTGAATGATCACAACATGAAGGAGATGGGTGGGAGTGATTTGCTTAAGCTCATAAGAGTGTTTGGGACGTTGGGGAGCCAAGAGAGTTCAGCCAAAGCCGACCAACACCTTTAAATAGAGCCCAACACTCTCAACAAGCTGTTGCTCTGTTTAGCCAACCGTCACACTATGTCTTCGTGAGCGTAGGAGCCTCCGATGCCTCGGTCCGACCCCTTCTGCGTTCCCCACATGTCCCGCGCTTTGAATATGACCGTTGGTGTGCAATGTCAAGGGCGCCGACTGTCGAACCATTGCCGCTGTAGAGTCCGACGACGTCTAGAGCTCTCAGACCACTGTGTTTCATCGAACACTGGTTCGACGCTAGAACGTAGGACCATCTCAGAGGGTCCGACGCCCTTGCGCCCGTCCTGCCCTCATGCAAGCACATGAAGACCGTTGGCCGATGAACAGTGTCCATGACCCGTCAGATAGCGTGCTCAAGCAGGGTCCGACGCCTGCTCTTGCTCTCGGCCTGGCTAGAAGGCCTGGCCTAGAGGGGGCGAGAGGGGCAGCTGACTAGAGCAATTGGATAGAGGGGGCTGAATAGCCTATAAAAATCTCTACAAATTGACTGGAGCAATTGGTTAATACAGAAAATGGCGTAAAGCAATTTTGCTCTAGCTCTACAAGGGTTGTAAGCCACCTACTAAATAATTTTAGTTGCTATGATCACTAAGCACACAAAAACCTATGTCACTACTCTCTAAGCTAGTGTGCTCTCAAAGACTAACTAAAGAGTCACACTAACCAAACTAACAAGCTCTCGCAACTAGCTACACTAAAGAGCTTGACACTAGGCAAGAAAGTAAATGATGTGACTACAAGAGAGAGTAGGGTGATTATACCGCCATGGCAAGAGTGATGAACCAATCAATGAGAATACCAATCAAACACCGGGAGAATGCCAATCACAATAGACATAAGATTTTTCTCCCGAGGTTCAGTGCTTACCGGCACGCTAGTCCCCGTTGTGTCGACCAATACTTGGTGGTTCGACGACTAATATGTGTTTCACAAACCTAGCCCAACAAATGGGCGCCACAAGAACCTACCCACAAGTGAGGTAGCTCAATGACACACGCAATCCAATAGAGTACCTTTTGGCTCTCAGCCAGGGAAAGGTCAATAACCCCTCACAAGCAACCGATCGGAGCCGGAGACAATCACCAACTCCGCTCAACGATCCTCCAATCACTGAGCCATCTAAGTGTCGCCAAACACCAAGAGTGTGCACAAGTGACACAAGTGTGCAAGTGAGTGGATTGTGTTTGCTCAGCTCCCAAAGGGTGTGCACAAGTGTATGAGGTGCTAAGAGAGTGGCCAAGGCCGACCACATCCTCTATTTATAGCCACACAAGCAAACAGAGATGTTATACCCTTTGGGCTGCTATCTGCGAGGGCACCAGACAGGTGACGGTGGCACCGGGTAGGTACTAGCAGTGCCCTCCAATGGTCGAATTCCAACGGCTGGTCACCGGACAGGGGTGGCGGTGACCACCTAGGCCAGACCCCCGAAACCGATGCTCTCTGGGAAAATAGGGTGGTGCACCGCCGTGCCCATGGCGGTGATCGGAACGGTGCCCCCTCGACCCAAACTTGGTTTTCGCTGCTCTCGGGTGAAAAGGGGCGGTGGCACCGGACAGCCCCTGGCGGTGCACCGTCGTGCCAGGGGCGGTGCACACAGCCACGTCTAGTGACCACCCCAATGGTTGCTTCTCTATCAAGGCTAGGTGGGCACCGCCCTAGGGGTGGCGGTGCCACCTAGGCACCACACTTGCTCTCCAAGTTACAAACTATGTCACGATTCGATCCACGGCAACTCGAGCAACTCCCCGCAAGCGACATTGAAAGTGCAATCAAGCCTTAATTGTGGGTTTTGGTGATAATGACAACGCAATTAGAGAACTAATGAGATTTATCGAGATAACAAGCAGGGAACTTATATTTGAGGATGCTACACGGAACGGAGGAGTCCCCAATTACAAATGTAGATGGTTTCAAACTCAAAGGAGGTTTAAATTCTTTTATATATTGAATTTGAGTATAGGAAAAGCTATACTATAAAGGGGGCCCAATGCTTAAGCTAATATGTGCTACCAAGTGCTCAAACAACCACAAGCATCCTCAGATTCACAGCCAAGACAGTCTACACTTCACTATTATCTTTGCTGTCTTGGGTGGTGCGGCACTGCCGCACTTGAAGAGAGGCTCGCCCGACCCCTAGGTCGCGGGCTACGGCTCGCTCGACCCCTTGGTCATGGGCTTCGGCTCGCCCGACCCCTCGGTCGTGGGCTCTGGTTCGCCCGACCCCTTGATCGCAGGCTCCGGCTCACCCGACCCCTCGGTCGCGGGCTCTGGCTCGCCCGACCCCTTGGTAGCAGGCTCCGATTCATCCAACCCCTTGGTCGTGGGCTCCAGCTCGCCCGACCCTTTGGTGGTAGGCTCCGTCTCGCCTGACCATAAGGTCATGGGCTTCGAATCGCCTGACCCTTCGATCGTGGGCTCGGTCTCGGCTGACCCCAAGATCACGGGCTTCGACTCACCTGACCCTTCGGTCACGTCCTCATCTCGCCCGACCTCTTGGGTGCAGTGTCCGTTGAGGGCTGGGGGAATATATACTTTTCCCTTTCCTTCCCAATGGCTATCTACGATTTTTTGACCGTTGGGGGCTAGGGGTATATATACGTTTCCCCTTCCTTCCCAACAGTAATGAACAAGCTCTCTTCTTCCTCACTTTAGCATGCCCAAAATAGAGCAGGAGCTCTCTCTCTCTCTCTCTTACTCCATTGTTGACCTCAAGTCCGCAAGCAAATCCATTGATTTCCCCATCAATCCTTGAGGAAAAAGGGTCCCAAACTCGATTAGAGAGCAGCTCCATTGATTCCCAAACTCTAAAGAGCACTTGGTTCACGTTTTGGCCGGTGGTTATGTTTGTTACTCTTGGAGCTTGGCTCCTAGCCAGCTAAAGTGTCGCCCATGGAGCTTGCCAACTTGTGTGGTAGCCCTAGGAGATTTGTAATTATCTCTTGAAGCTCGTAAACTCACCCCTCATCCCAAGTGTTAAGTCTCTTGACTTGAGAACGAGAAAGGGCTGGAAAGCTCTAAGCCTTAGTGTCTAACCTCAACAACGTGGAGGTAGCCAAAGCCTTGGTGGTGAGCCAAACCACGGGATAAATCATTGTGTCACTTGTGCTTGATTTACATTACTTGCATGACATATTGTTGATTGAGATGATTTCTAGAGTTTGAGGCTGATCTACTTGTGTGTGGTGTTCTCACTACTTTTAGCTGTCGATCTGTGATCTACTACCCTGTAGGAAGCTAAGAAATATACCCGATCTAAATTTTGTTGGGAAGATTTTGAACTATGAACTAATCTCTCCTACAGGTGCGGCAGTGTCGCGCTCATAGAGCGATAGTGCCATAGGTGAATTTGACTTTGGTTTGAGTTAAATTTTTATAGGCCTATTCACCCCCTAGGCGTATCAGAGATCCTACAAGTGGTATTAGAGTGGATTACCTCGTATGCGCTTCACCGCGTGTGGTATGGAGCCTAGGGGAGGATCCAATGTTGTGAAGGCTATCAACGTCGATCCAGAGGATGTTGGGTTGCATGACACCGACAGCAGTGAGCTTAGCGTCTCTACAACGAGCAACTCCACGCTCCCGCAGCTAGAGGCTACCGATGCCGAAAAAACTCAAAATGAAGAAGAAAGAAGAAGAAGAAGAAGTAAGGCAGCTAGAAAAGAGAAAAGAGAAGCAAGAGAAAAGAAGAAGGGGCAGCAGCGGTTAGAAGAGAAGAAAGTAAGAAAAGAAGAAAGAAGACTTAAGAGAGAAGCTAGAAGAAAAAGAAGAGAAGCAAGAAAGAAGAAGGAACAAGAAGCAAAAGCCTCTAATTCATCTTCAAGTGAGCTATCTAGCAGCTCCGAAGATGGTGATGATGATGAGTCCTACCAAGTGCATAGCAAGAAGGACAAGAAAGGAAAGGGCAAGAAGAATGACGATAACAAATATGTCACCAAATCCTTTAACTATTCTTCTATGTCTATGACTAACCATGATCGCAAATCTTTCATCAATGTGCCCACGGGCAAGTTATCTCATTTCGATGGGACTAACTTTGCCAAGTGGAAGCACTTGATGAGATCCTATCTTATAGGTCTTCATCCTGGCATTTGGGAGGTTGTTTACAATGGATTTGAGCCACCGATTGATCCCAAGAATCCAACCATGGAAGAAATAAGAATCATCCACCTCAACGATCAAGCTACTAGTGTGCTACTTAGTTCCTTGGATGGTGATGAGTACAATAGAGTGATTGGTGTGGATGTTGTCAAGCAAATTTGGGCTACTTTGCACCTTGCACATGAAGGAGTTGACAAAGTGAGAAAGAGCAAGAAAAACATGGGAGAAGCTCACATTGGGCATGAATGGGATTCATCTATTGAAAGCTCAAGTGAAGAAGATGAGAAAGTTGTAACCATTGCTATCCATGAGCCATCTTCTTCACCAAGACTCTTCACCAACATGTCCGATGATGACTACTATTCACCTCACATTTGCCTTATGGCAAAGGGTGAGAAGGTAAAATCTAAATTTAAGGCCAAAGCTCCTCCACCTCCATCTCCTAGTGATATCTCTACTAGTGATATTAGTGATAGCTCTAGTGATGATGAATCTAGTGATAAAGAAATTGATGAATTAACTAAGAACTTAGATGGAAAGACCAAACTATTCATCACTAAACTAATGGAGGACTTAGAGAGTGTCCAAGCCGAGCTAAAATCTAGCGAGGAAACTCTTATCCAACAAGAGGATCTCTACATTGTTAGCAAGGAAGCCCTTGCATTAGAGAGAAGTGAGGTGGAATCCTTGCGCAAGGCGTTGGCCAAAGAACAAGGGGACCATGCTATCACAAAGAAAGAAAATATTGCTCTCAAGAAAAAGTATTATGACTTAGATGAAAAGCACAAAGAACTTGAGCTGCAATATAACATTATTTGGGATAGCAACTCACATCCCTCTAAGGCAAAGGATGCCTCTACTACATCCACTAGTCAAGGTTGTGGAAAATGTTATAATATTAATTTAAATACTTATTCCACTAACCTTGCAAATATGGAGGCAATGAGAAGAAATTGCTAGACTCAATGAGATCATTGGCAAGGGCTGCTTGAGTGGTAAGGCTCAAGTAAGTGACAAGAAGGCAAATGATTCAAAAGTGCCTAAATTCAAGTAAGGGAGACACCTCTCAATCAAGCATGGGCTTGGGCACACTGTAGGAGCCAAGACAAATGGAAGAAATATCATAAATGGCTATGAGTGTGTCAGGTTTGAGAGGAAGGAAAGAGTTGGTACAGATTATCCTACACAGATATCGGCAGTGCCGCAGTCCAGAGCGGCAATGCCGCACCGCGGTAGTGCCGCAGTGAAGGCCAGCTGTGCTGCTCCCCGCAAAAATTAGAAGGCTACCAATTCTGCTCCTAATCAAGCTAAGCCTAAGAAGAAGGTGTCCCAGCAGAAACAAGTTCAGCAGAAGCCAAAGGAATCAGTGTAGGGCACTATGAACAAGTATGCCTACCAACCAAAGTTTCAACCACCTCGACAAAGCTTGACTTCGTGTTTTGTTTTAAGGAACAATAGTAGTGGAAAAGTGGTTACCAAATATGTTGGAAAGAAAGCCAACACATATAGGAATGCTTCTATTTGGGTTCCTAAATTTCTTGAAACTAACATGCAAGGCCCCAAGTCAAATTGGGGACCTAAATCAAGCAACTAAATATGTTTTACAGGCATACTCCTCCGGTGGGTCAAGTTGGGTGTTTGATAGTGGATGTACAAATCATATGACCGGAGAAAGGAGTATGTTCTCATCATATACCACGAAGATGGACACAAATGAAAATATTCTCTTTGGAGACAACTCTAAGGGGGATGTGATTGGTCTCGGTAAAGTTGCTATAACCCTTGAGCATTCAATTACAAATATTTTACATGTTGATTCGTTAGGTTACAATTTGTTGTCCGTCTCTCAATTATGCGAGATGGGCTTCAATTGTCTCTTTACGGATAAGGGTGTGGAAGTCTTTAGAAGGGAGGATTCCTCTATTGTCTTTACGGGTCATTTAAAGAACAAGCTTTACCTAATTGATTTCAACAAAAGTAAAGCCAATCTTGATACTTGTTTAGTGGTAAAATCTAGCATGGGGTGGCTTTGGCATCGCCGACTAGCCCATGTTGGGATGAGTAACTTGGCCAAACTTCAAAAGGATGAACACATCCTTGGGCTAACAAATATTCACTTTGAGAAAGATAGGATATGTAGCGCTTGTCAAGCTGGAAAGAAGGTTGGCGTACCTCACCCACCAAAGAGCATCATGGCCATGACACAACCATTGGAGCTCATACACATAGATCTCTTTGGACCGGTCGCCTGCCTAAGTATCGGGGGTAACAAATATGGTCTCATTATTGTTGATGATTATTCCCGTTTCACTTGGGTATTTTTTTTGTTTGATAAATGTCAAGTTAGAGACAAAGTGAAGACTTTTGTTAGAAGATCTCAAAAGGAGTTCGATCTCCCCATCAAGAAAATAAGAAGCGACAATAGGACCAAATTCAAGAATACCCAAGTTGAGGAATTTCTTAATGAAGAAGGCATCAAGCATGAGTTCTCAACTCTATACGCCCCTCCACAAAATGGTGTAGTAGAGAGGAAGAATCGTACACTAATTGACATGGCAAGGATAATGCTAGATGAGTACAAGACGCCGGACCTCTTTTGGTGCGAAGCCGTCAACACCGCTTGCCATGCCATCAACCACCTCTACCTATACAAGAAGTTGAAGAAAACTTCATATGAGCTTCTAACCGGTAACAAACAAAAGGTGTCCTACTTTAGAGTGTTTGAGTGCAAGTGTTTCATACTTAATAAGAAACCCAAAACCTCTAAGTTTGCACCTAAAGTTGATGAAGTTTTTCTTCTTGGTTATGCATCAAACGAGCATGCCTATCGTATTTTTAACAAAACCTCCGGGAGAGTTGAAATAGCAATAGACGTGACATTTGATGAATCTAATGGCTCTCAAGTGGAGCAAGTTGATTCAAGTGTTGTAGGAAAGGATGATCCACCATGTGAAGTAATCAAGCAATTGGCTATTACTGATATAAGACCACAAGAAGACAAAGTCACTGAGGTGGAGGTTCCTCAAGTTGCTGCTACACCAATTTGCTGACGTACCTGATGCTGAGGGGGAGCCGACCCCTGCTGCAAATCAGTAGAGAGGCAATGCCGCACATAAGAGCGGTAGTGTCGCACTCCCTCTAACAGCAGCAGCAAGTCCAACTCTGATTCAAGGATAGAACCTACAACCCATATTCGAGCAAGAAGATAATGAAGATCCAGAAGATGGACAAGAGGCCATTGATCATCCAAAGCTAAGGCAAACAATACAACAGGATCATCCCGTTGACAACATCCTTGAAAGTCTTCGAAAGGGGGTAACAACTTCACATTTAGCAAACTTTTGCCAATATTACTCATTTGTTTCCTCTTTGGAACCTCTTAAGGTTGAGCAAGCACTTGGTGATCTGGATTGGGTGATGGCCATGCAAGATGAGCTCAACAATTTTGAAAGAAATTAAGTGTGGACCTTGGTGGAGAGACCCAACACCAATATCATTGGCACCAAGTGGTTCTTCCACAACAAGTAAGATGAGAATGGTGTGGTGACAAGAAACAAGGCAAGATCGATTGCTCAAGGTTTCACTCAAGTAGAGGGCTTGGACTTTGAGGAAACATATGCACCGGTGGCAAGACTTGAAGCAATCCGAATGCTTCTAGCCTATGCGGAAACATATGCACCGGTGGTAAGACTTAAAGCAATCCAAATGCTTCTAGCCTATGCTGCTCATCACAATTTCAAGCTATATCAAATGGATGTGAAGAGTGCATTCCTCAACGGGCCCATTCAAGAACTTGTCTATGTTGAGCAACCACCGGGTTTTGAAGATCCCAAGTTCCCCAACCAAGTATACAAACTCCAAAAGGCGCTCTATGGGCTTAAGCAAGCATCAAGAGTATGGTATGAATGACTTAAGGAATTATTGCTTAAATAAGGCTTTGAAATAGGCAAAGCCGACCCTACCCTTTTCACTCATAAAGTTGGTAAAGATATATTTGTGTGCCAAATATATGTCGATGATATAATATTTGGTAGTACTAATCATACTTTTTGTGAGGAATTTAGTAGGATCATGACAAAGAGATTTGAGATGTACATGATGGATGAGTTGAAGTTCTTCCTCGGATTTCAAATCAAGCAAGTGAAGGATGGAACTTTTATTAGTCAAATGATGTACACCCATGATATGCTCAAGAAGTTTGACATGGTGAATGCCAAGCCTATCAAAACTTCCATGCCAACCAATGGACATCTTGATCTCAACATTGAAGGAAAAGCCATGGATACCAAGGTATATCGTTCCATGATTGGCTCTCTGCTTTATTTGTGCGCATCTAAGCCCGATATTATGCTTAGTGTGTGCATGTGTGCTAGATTTCAAGCGAACCCGGAAGAGTGTCACATGGTGACCGTTAAGAGAATCTTGAGATATTTAGTACACACTCCTAACCTTGGTTTGTGGTATCCTAAGGGCTCTAAGTTTGATCTACTTGGGTATTCGGATTCCGATTACGCCGGTTGCAAAGTAGATCAAAAAAGCACTTCGGGGACAAGTCAATTTCTTAGACGATCCCTAGTGTCTTGGAGTTCTAAAAAGTAAAATTGTGTAGCCCTTTCCATTACCGAGGCCGAGGACGTTGCGACCGGTGCATGTTGTGCCCAACTACTTTGGATGAGGCAAACTCTTCGTGATTTCATATGTCTTTTTACCAAAATCCCTTTATTATGTGACAATGAGAGTGCCATTAAGCTTGCAAATAATCCTGTAAGCCACTCTAGAACCAAGCACATAGACATCCATCATCATTTCTTGAGAGACCACGAAACTAAAAGAGATCAAAATTCACCATGTGAGCATCGAAATGCAACTAGCCGATATCTTCACAAAGCCCCTCGACGAGTCAAGGTTTTGTGCTTTGCGTAGTGAGCTAAATATACTTTGATTCTTGTAACATGGTTTGAATTTTAGCATGTCTCTGTTCGATAAACTAGTATCTAGGCAAAAGAGTTGAAAAAATTTATATTGTGCTTGAAAATGATCTCTAAAAGGCAACTTATGTATCATGATCATGGTCTATATTGATTATTTATTTTTGGTCATGGTATATAGGTGATATATGTCCATATCTTATACAGAGAGTCATATAGATTATAGCTAACTCTCATTGTTTTGGGGAGTGCGGTAGTGCCATGCCTGCCATGCAGCAGTGCCGCACTTATAATCTCAATTGAGATTCGGCCCAAATGGTTTTATTGTTGGGCCTATTTATTCTTTCTCTTATCCTTAGGTCTGTAGTAACTTCATTCCCTCTCTCTCTTACCCCCGACACTGACGCCCGCGCCTCTCTCTCTCCTCTCACGCCTGTGCCGTCATCGTCGCTTGGCCGTGCATTGCCGATCTCTAGCAGTACCGCGGCGGCTGCCAGCCCTCTCTCAACATCGCTGATGGCTGCTACTACCCTGGCCTCGAAAGGTTTCTTCCCTCTCTCTCATCCTCGCTTGAGAAGATAGAGCATGGAGATAATGACCGAAGGGGAAAAGATGAATGAGCAAAGAGACAAGAATCCACCTCACCGTGGTCGAGGGAGGTCAACAGCAGCAGGCAATAGTGCAGCTCCAAGGGGACTTGGTGATAGGGGGTGGCGTGAGCAATACATTAAAACTAAGGAGAGGCTGGAGATGACAGGTCGTACCACTGATGCTATTTCTGACACCCCAAAACATCTCTCTAGTTTTGATGGCCGATACATGAGAGATTTTGAGGGTAAGATCATCATGAGACCTTCAGTGACTCCCACCAGCATGCAGTTGTCAACTATCCCAAGAGTTGAAAGATGGTGGAAGAGGCAAGGAGGATCAATCCCTATGCAGTGCACATGGATATGGGCATTGATTACAGATTCTGGAATGAGTTTTATTCCAACTTTTATGCCACTGCATTTCTTGCATCCAAGAAAACCAAGATCAT